>JANAVB010035017.1:10826810-10936810 GCA_029216955.1 Iris pallida
CTTCGGTTCAATTTCGAATACATGGACAAAATAGTAAATAATTATTTAATTAATTTCCAGAAAGTATTACTTGTTGTTTTGAATTTTATGCATATTTTAAGTAAGTCAAAATCTGGAAAAAATTGTATTTAAATACTATGTTAATTTAGCTAATTTATTATAATTATTTTAGCATTTAATAAGTACTTTTGGTATTTTATAAAAATAGGAAAACAGAACTCATTTTCAGTAATATATATTTACTGATTTTTAATAAATAGTTATGAAGGTTTATAAATTCCTGAAAAATTAGTATAAGTTTCTATATTAACAAGGATCATTTTAGTACTTTATTTTATGTAAATTGAGCTTTTTGTCTATCTCAAAAATTGGGAACACAGTGTACAGTTTGATTATTATTGAATAATTACGACTTTCAATGTTTTGTGTTGTTTTGAGTTATAGAATATTGGACCTCACCCCGCACTAGTATAAAGGTCCTAAAAAGTTAGTTAGAGTATTGTGTCATCTCACATTGGTCTTCTATGCTAAAGTCACCATTGGCTAGGTGTCCAGTCAGAAAGTCGTGTTGCACCACTAGTGTTTTAGTGTTTAACTTAGTGTAAAAACTAAGTTATGTATTTATTTTCTACAGTGACAAGTCACCAGCATCTATAGCATTTTTATTGCTGCTTGCTTTGCTAAAGCAAGTACTTCTATAAATTTTACATACTGTTACATCAATGAACTGCGAATCCAACCATGTTAAATGCTGATCCTTGGGTAGCAAGTTAAATCTTCACATGTTGTATTTATTTCAGTCACTACATGCTTAGATAGTCTTTATATATCTCTCACATGATTAGAATATGGGTTATGGATGGGAAACTGTTAGTAGAGTACGTGATCATGCCCCTACTTCTGTACGTACGTACCGTGCAAGGTTGACATTTTATGTATACCTTGTCGTAGGCGCACCAGCTGTATTTGTACGTATGTACATCTATCGCTTGTTTACTTGTACGAAGTATATTTTATATACTTATGCTACAGTATATTTTACATCCTATTGACGATCATGTACCTGCTACAGTTTTAAACATTACATATACATCTGTCTATATGACATATGTGTCCTTGCCATGCTAGATTATGAGATGCCATGATTCCAGTTTATTTCTCTTATGTTTCATTTCATGTTTCGTATATTAGTTTGCTAGAAACAGTACTTACTCCCGTCCTGACAGGATAACGTTGTAGGTAGACTTACTGAGGAGAAGTTGCTTGTTACTCATATTATGGAGTTACTGCCGAGGACCAGGACTTTGTCTTACGAGGATGTACCTGCAGCGAAACTCGTCTAGTTGTCTATTTACATTTTAGACTTTGAGAGTAGTCATGTATTAGACTATGTATTTTATGACTGGACCTGTATCCAGCTTTACATTTCAGGACTTGTACTTGGACTTACTATTATACGAGATGACTTTTGTGTTTGGAGCATTTATGACTCTTCATTACATATAGAACTGTTAGCACATTTTAGTCTTACCTTGTTATCTTTAGAACAGCTTACTATGCTTTATCTCAAGCGTAGGCTGGACATGACTCGGCCCGGCCCAAAAGTTTGGGTAGCGGATCGTGATAAGAAGAAAGGAAAGTTTTCTGTAAAAAGTAAAATTTCTCTCTTAAAAAGGCTATTTATAGCCTATGGCAAATTTTTGACCATTGTGCAACCCACGCGCAAAACTCGGGCCGGTTACAACAGTATCCCGCGCCGGTCAGACAAATCGCTTCTAATTCAAAGTATTTCAATTTTTGAAACTTTTCAAATATAAAAACTTTGAAGGGGTAGGAGCTCAGAAATAAAATAGCGCCAATCATATAAAGGTGCCAGCATTAAAATAACGTTGGTCATTAGGGTGCACGAGGGTCAGGTTGCGCCAATATCAGGGTGCGCAAGCTCCACGTAGCAAGCTTCCTCGAGAAGCTGTCACAAAAGTCATAATTACTGACAGTACGTCAGTCGAAGAAAATCCGTTCGAATCCCGAGCAATACGGTGCTCGAGGAGATTGTGTCAGCATTGCAATTAATGATGACAGCTAGCTTGCGCTAGCTGTTGTTTGGCGCGAGATAATTAATTACCACAGTACTGAAGACTGAGTAAAGGGCGCCAGCTATCAAATTGCGCCTGGCGCCACCTAATCAATTTTTATCCAGAAGATAGATAACGTGGCGCACATGCCACTAATCTCGAAGAACATGTCTATTACACTGCCCATGACCACGCGTATCTCTCTTACAGAATGCCACGCGTCCCTATCAGTTCAAGTAACCGTTCACGCAACTGGATGGATGGCGCGCAAAATACAGTGCGCGCCACTCAGAATAACTGCTTGATAGTTATTTTAGAACTCTATAAATAGAGTTTCAAATCAGTTCTAAGGCGTCACTAATGATCATAATCTCCTGCTAAAGTGCTGTTGCATTCTCCAGAGACTTGTGTCTTCAATATCACATCGTCCAAGGAATAAAGTAATCATTTTTTGATCAGATTCCTACAGTTGTACTTTTCTAGAAATCAAATTGTACTAATTGTACTTTTTTTCTTAGTTTGTAAATCGAACTTTTGTTTTTGTAAAAAACTGTTGGAATCTGATCAGAAGATGATCACTTTATACCTTGGACGATGCGATATCGGAGAAGAAAGCCTTTGAAGAGTGTTGCAGCAGGTGCTTAGGAGATTATGATCATTAGTGATGCTTTGAAAGTGATTTAGAACTCTATTTATAGAGTTTAGTTAAGTAGTTATCCTGATTGGGACACACTGCAATTGGTGTGTTGTTCTTCCAGTCACGCGAACGATTAGTTTAACTGCTCGGACACATGGCATTCTGTGAGAGAGATGCAGTTGGTCGTGGGCAATGTCACGTAGATATTTTTTGAGATTAGTGGCATGCGCGCCATGTCATCTAACTGCTTCTGGATAATTTGAATGAATAGCGCCAACTGTTAAATGGCGCCGAGCGCTACTTGCTATTTAGTGCCCTCTGCTTAATGTAATGATTTTTGATTATCTCGCGCCAACTGCAAATGGCACGAGGCAGCTGTCAGTCATTATGACAAATCTGATACAATCTTCTCAAGCGTCGCATGTTCGGGATTTGAACAAATTTTTCTCGACTGACGTGCTGTCAGTAATAATGACAACTATTTCAGCTTCTCGAGGAAGCTTGCCACGTGTCGGCCAGCGCCAACTGATGCCTATGCCATCTGATGGCTAGTGCCATTTGATGATTTGTGCCCTGGCGCTATTTATGAGTAGCACATGTTGCTAATAATACTTTTGAGGCTTCTACACCTGCCACTGCGAGGGACAGGGTTAGGATGACACATTGTAACCTTAAGAGAGTCAAGGGTCATATCTTCGGGAAATTGGACATGGTGAATGTCAACTAACACCTCGCCGAGATCTGGCATATGAAAATACTCCCTGAGTTCAGTTGAGTTGAATTCAATTTCGTGTTCGACGACACAAGAATATATACTACCATCGGGTTTTAATTGCATGTTACAAAAAAACATTCAAACAGCGTTATCAAAAATGTTGTCAGCAGTTGCAAAGAAATCTCGAAGACTAAGTCTATCGAAAGTGGAGGCGTAATCCAAAAAAACAGTAAAATTAACAGATCGTCCCAGACAGATTTCCCGAGACGAGAAAGAGTTGAACCACGAATCCGAAAATTCAAAAAATAGAAATAATCCAGAGTCATAATCCTCTTTGTCAGAAGGACGAACGGGACTAAATGAATTCCCCGGTTCATATTCAGAGGTCGAAAATAAACCAGCCGTGGAAGCTACTTTCTTTCTCTTATGGAGTTTGGGAGCCATAGATGAAAAAGAGAAAAAAAGAAATACCTTAAGAGAATAGAGAAGGGATGGAGAAAGTTACCTTCTTGAGCTTCGTAGATCTAAGGAGGAAGGAAGCTTGAAGTAGTTGAAAACTAGGGTTTTAGAGGATTTTCGTTCAGATGTGAAGAAAAACGAAGGGGAAGATGGAGATATATAGGAAGCTAGGGCCGGCTGTGCTGTTCTGGAAAAATGAACCGACGTCAACCGAACTCCGTCCTAGTTCTTCCAGAGTTCGTCCACTTGTATTCCCACTTCATTTTATGCATAATAAATAATAAATAGACTCAACAACTTTAATTCTTCAATTTAATAATATTCATTACTTTGGGTTAGCTGTAGGGGCCGGATCCCAGCTAGCAGTAGTCCGAAGACACTTGGCACCGTGTCGCTTAGACTTTACGGCTTTTTGACAGAAGGGCATTTTCGGCTTGTACCCAAAATAAATTCAATTAATAAATGTCCAAATCGTAAGTTATAAGAATTTTTATTAAATATAATGTATTATGAATCTGAAAATTCAAGTATGCCTAGTTCACGTCACAGATAATTGAAACGGTCTTCAGCTAGCGGTTTTGTGAAAATATCTGCTAATTGATGATATGTGTTAATAAATTCTAAGCAAATAATCTCGTGTTGTTGGTGATCACATAAAAGGTGATGACATATCTCTATGTGCTTTGTGCGTTAGTGACAAACAAGGTTCTTAGTCAAATTAATCGTGCTAGTGTTATCACAAAATATGGAAATCTTTGTGTAGTACAGATTGTAGTCTTCTAAGGTTTGCTTCATCCATAAAACTTGAGCACAATAACGTCCTACGATGATATACTCAGCCTAAGTCATTGATAGTGCTACAGAATTTTGCTTCTTGCGAAACCAGAAGACTAAAGCTTTTCCTAGGAAATAACACGTACCGCTGGTACTTTTATAGTCTACTTTGCATCCTGCAAAATCAGCATCTGAATAATCGATTAGGTCAAAAGATATGGTTTTGGGATACCACAAGTCGACTGTAGAAGTTTCCTTAAGGTATCGGAAGATACGCTTAACGGCACATAAGTGTGATTCCTTAGGATTAGCTTGATATCTAGTACAGATGCAAACGCTAAACATAATATCAGGGCGACTAGCAGTTAAATATAATAAACTACCAATCATACCTCGATACTTACGCTGGTTGACTGGTTTGCCACTTTCATCAATGACAAGCCAGGTTGATGTAGCCATTAGAGTTTCGATAGGCTTTACGTTGTCGAAGTCATACTTCTTCAGTAAATCCTTCGTATACTTAGCTTGGTTGATGAATGTTCCCTGTGAGTGTTGTTTGATCTGGAGTCCTACGAAGTAGTTCAGTTCTCCCATCATACTCATCTCAAACTCATTCTGTATACACTTAGCAAATTTTTGACAAAGTTTTTCATTAGTAGAATCGAATATTATGTCATCTACATAAATTTGCACAAGAAGAATAGCATCATCTGAAGACTTGATAAATAAGTTAGTATCAACTCTTCCTTTTAAAAATCCATTTTCAAGTAGAAAAGTACTTAGGCGTTTATACCAAGCACGAGGTGCTTGTTTGAGTCCATAGAGTGCTTTCCTAAGTTTGAAGACATGATCAAGTTTTTGAAAATCTTCAAAACCAGGGATTGTTTCACAAAAACTTCTTCTTTCAAAATTCCATTTAAAAATGCACTCTTCACGTCCATTTGAAATAGTTTGAAATCATGAAAATATGTAAATGCATAAAATATGCGGATAACTTATAGTCTAGCAACAGGAGCATATGTCTCATCATAATCAATACCTTCCTCTTGATTATTACCTTGTGCCACTAGACGTGCTTTGTTGCGTACAACTTGCCCATCCTTACTTAATTTATTTCGGAACACCCATTTGGTATCAATTATCGATTGACCAATAGGTTCGGGAACAAGTTCCCAAACTTGGTTTCTCTCAAATTGTTTAAGTTTCTCTTGCATGGCATCAATCCAAAATTCATCATTAAAAGCATCTGCTACTGTCTTAGGTTCTACTTGAGATATAAAGGCTACATTAGTTGCTATATCAGTGTCTTTACTAGAAGAATGTGTACTTACACCTTTTGATACGTCACATATTATGAGCGTCTCTGGATGATCTGGCAAGAATTTCTAAGATTTGAACATATTTGTTAGATCTTCCACAGAATTATCTTTGGTAGCAGTATCTTTAGATGACTTGGATTTAACATATGCATCTTCATCATCACTATCGCTAGATCTGTGACTATTGAGCTCATCAAAAGTAACATTAATAGATTCTCTAACAACCATAGATATTTTATTAAATACTCTATATCCCTTACTCTTAGCAGCATATCCGAGAAATATCCCTTCATCTGCTTTAGAGTCGAACTTTTCCAAGTTATCCTTGGTGTTCAGGATAAAACAGCGACATCCAAAAATTTAAAATAGAAAATGTTTGGAATCCTTCAAAATCACAGCTCATATGGTATTTTCTTCGAGATAGATCGAATTAACACCCTATTTAAAACATGACAGGCTGTACTAACAGCTTCTGTCCAAACTTTTTTAGAAAGATTATGCTAATTCAGCATGACTCTAGCCATCTCGCTTAGAGTACGATTCTTCCGCTCCATAACACTATTTTGTTGGCGAGTTCTAGGACAAGAAAACTCATGGTAATATCCATTATCATCACAAAACTTTTTGAAATCAACATTTACGAATTTGCCACCATGATCACTTCGGATACGAGTAATCATAAAGCCTTTTTCGTTTTGTACCTTTTTACAAAATATCTAAAATTTAAAAATAGCACCACTTTTATTTGATAAAAAGTAAACCCATATAAAATGAGAGAAATCATCAACAATCACAAAGGCGTAGAGCTTACCGCCAAGATTAGCGACTCTACTAGGACCAAATAAATCTATATGAATTAACTGCAAGGGTCTAGAAGTACTTACAGCGTTGATGGATTTAAAAGTTGACCTTGTTGCCTTGTTCTTTTTATAGTCAGCACATACCATGTCACTTTTGAATGTGATTTTAGGGAGTCCTTTTACCAACTTTTTGGTGTATAGTCGTGAGATAGTATCTATATTTGCATGTCCTAGCCTCATATGCCATAGCCAGCTTTCATCTTGATTTGCTACTAGGCACATTCCTGTATTGTTAGTACTCTCTAAAAAGAAAACATAAATGTTGTCTTCCCTAATCCATTCATATATGGGATTACCAGATAATATTTCATATATAGTACATTTGTCTTTTACAAAGTTGATGCCATAACCATTGTCTGTCAAATGACTTATGCTCAGTAGATTATGTTTCAAATTCGTAACTAGACAAACATCTTTTATTACTGGGTAAGGGGACATACCAACAGTGCCATTTCCAATTATATCACCTCTTAGGTTATTTTCGAAGGAAACGTATCCTTCTTTTTTATCGATAGCATAGTGAACAAAGATGCATCACCAGTCATATGTCACAAATATCCGCTATCGAGGATCCACTTGCTTTAGAACAAGTAGATGAAACCTTTGGTACCCATTTCGTGAAGGGTCCATTTTGATTAGCCTTAGGTCTCCAAAAAGTGTTTGATTGTCAACAAGCTTTCTTGCTAGACAATACTGTGATATGGGTGCGTGAGTACCACAATACGTACAAGTAAATTTTGAAAAGTGCTCTTTGTTTCTGTGTTGACATACATTTGTGGCTTCTTTGAAAACCTATAAGTGAAAGCATAATTATGATTAACGTGTTGCTTGCATGCTTTCTGTGGTTTAGTCCTCTTAGATGTATGCTTAGCATTAGGACTAACCTTAAGCTGTGTCACAGGGATGGCCTGCTTGCCTAACTTGATCTCTAACTTTTTATAGACCGCACAAGACTCCTCATATTTGGCAGTCATATCAATGAGTCTTGCTCTGTGACTAAGTACCTTTTCTTCTCTATGTCATAAAGCTCTTGTATTTTGACATAGTCTTTTTCCCTTTTTTTGATGGTGAGGATAGCATCATGATAGTCTAGTTTGAGCTTGGCTATCTCATCCGTGTTATCGGTAGTAGATGTCTCTTTAATATCTTCGAGAAGATTAGACAATCTTGCTACTTCGGTTGTGCATGCCTTAACCTCTTTGCGAGATTGCTTATACTTGTCTAACACATTTCTGCGTTCAAGTAGTTTGCTAAAGGCATTTTCGTACTCATCAAAAGTAAAGTCATCATATAGAGGGTTAGATGATACTTATTGAATGCCATAAGATAGACATCAAAAAACCGATCCTTGTTTACCAACCACACATTGTCTAACCAAATCAAATTCTCTCTCGATACGTTCCTAAAAAAATCTGATTCATGTCGATTCTTCCCCCAACTAACGAAGAGATCTTCGCGGAATTGCCACATATGAAATTGAGCACCATTTTGCAAAGAAATACCCCACTTATTTCTCGAGAAGAGATGGGAAACATGCTCAATATCATTTGATTGAATGGTTGCCTCAGCTCCTTCTTATTTGAAGAAACCCTCCCCTTCAATTGGTCTTTTTTACGAAAAGTAGACTTTAGATAACAAATCAAGTATTTCCCTAAGATTTCAAATAACTGTCCCGAATTGAAGTTGATTATGTTTCGCAACGAATTGAAGTCGATTATTTGGGATTGTAGCAGTGCTGCAGGGTCTGTCCTCTTCCTCTGATTCACTGACATCACTTTCGTACCAGATGCTTGTGTTTGCATACTTTCGACCAATTGTAGCTTTCCTTCTTGATCTTGGTCTATCATATAGACTGCTTTTCTTTGACAATAGACAGTTCTTCTTCATATGCCCTAACTTCTTGCATCCAAAACTGTAACACCCAGTTTTCCAGAAGAGGGTAATTTTGAAATTTTATAATTATAATTATTATTTAATAATATTTATTTCATATTATGATTTTTAGTAATTTTTAATTATTTTTAAACTATTTAAATTCATGACTTGAGATTTTAGGTGTTTTGCTAGTGAACCGTAGAGACTGTCTACCCTATAGCCTAGCCATGTGATTAGGATATTTCTTTTATCATTTTTAGTTTGAGGGTATTTTTGTCATTTTTGAATTATTTGAATTTAATATATTTTATTAGGAATTTAAAATGATTTATTTGAATGGTGTGATTTAATATTATTTGATTAATCTCCATGTGGTTTAGATTAGCCTAACCTAGATTGGACCTAACCTAGATGGGTCATAACTAACTTAGTGAGCCACTTTGAGAATTAGATGGGTTGGCTAAGGGATTAAGTCAAGTTTAGTTATGGTTAAGTGATTTGCAAGGAACTAGGATAGAACCCTTTGTTCTAGGCCATCTATTTCCCTTGATTCAATCCTAGCCATAGGATGAAACCTAAAAACCCTAACCCTAACTATTATGACCAGCCAAGAGACCCCCCTTGCCTATATAATGTCTCTATGGGGATTTGTGCCTCTTTCTTCAATAGTTCTTCATTTCTTAAGGAAATAGGTAAGCCTTCATTAATTCCTTCCTAGTTTAATCAATATGACTCCTTTTTTATTGGAATTTCTTCCATTAGGATCTAATCATTGTTCTCTTGCTGTTTGTGATATTCAACCTCAGCTTTGGGGCAATTTGGAGAAGTTTACTAGCAAGAGGAACCCCCCCCCCCATTTGAGGCTTTTCTTGCATTTTGACACCAATAGGTAAATCAATGCAAACACTATTAAAATTCTAGTTTCTTTGTATGTAGACCTAGCCCTAAGTGTCCTGGTCCTGTAGGTATGCCTAGACCAAGGTTTCGTGTCCTTTTCGTGTCCTAAATGGACACGTATCAGCCTATAGCCCTAGGTGTTTGATGAAATGTCCCAAAGGACATTTCGACCTTATTTTAGGAAACTTTTTGAATAGAAATTTAGGGTTGGTTGTCGCTTATCAATTTCTGTTGGACTGAGGTGGCCATTGTGTCGTGTCGTGTCGAGATCTGGACACGAACACGTTGTTCTGATACGGTGCACATTGCCCTGCTACTCGGGAGCAATTACTCCCTGTACACGACACGTGGACACCTAAGATTTGACACAGCCCTAGGGGCAGACACTGACACGAGGTCCTCAAAGTTTGAGATACTCTCGTGTCGTGTCGGACACGCACGAACGTGTGCACTGCGCGTGCACTGTGCGCACGGCTGTCACTTTTGGGCACTGATACGGCCTTCGTGTCGTGTCTAGACACAGCGTGGACACCTCGTGTTGACACGAGTGTGTAGCCCTAGTGTGGGCATACACGTGTGCACGAGCACGTATTCTAATTCGTGTCGTGTCGTGTCCTAGACTCTCTGGAACACGTGCACGATATTGTGCTGTTGGTTGTGCCTGTGTTGTGCTCGCTTTGAGTTTTCCTTGGTTTGGACACATCTGTGTCCTCGTGGCGGGACACATTTACACTATATGGCATGTATAAACACCCTAACATAATTACGAACCTATAAATTACCACATTAACGTGTTTTGATTATTCAAATTTGAAGTTTCTATTGTCACTGATACATAGTGTAGTTCCTAAATTCCTGATGTTTATTTTTCCTTTCAAACTGTTTAATTAATGATAAATTAATAATGTGTATACGACAGGATGTCTGGATAATAGTTGCATGACTGGGTTTATACTGGATTTCATGATTTGGTTGGTGTTGATTCGAAATGGGGTTGAACCTGCCTATAATTCTGTTACACACAGACACTACTTCACTGAATGGGTTTCCTGATTTTTAATTTACATTTTACCTGTTTTAGATAATTTTTTAAATGGATAAATACTTCACCTACATGTGTATGAGGGATGTCCATATCAAATTGTGACCTAGGATTGAGCTATGGGTTTCGAATTCCGAATATAGGTTGCTAGTTGCTAAGGACTGTTGGTTAGTTGTACTGTCATTGAGTTATACTTGATTTTTCTATTTTCAGTGAACCGTCAATGCCCTATAAAACTTGATTCCTGCATTTCAATTCTATTTCACCCAATTCCCCAACATTGTACTGTACACATGTTTCCTCTTCACAGTTTGGTAAAACTGAAAATTATTTTCATACACTGTCAAGAATGGAAAATCTGAGAATGTATGAGGGATTCAAATTTAGGTTGAGTTATTCATAAAAGTCTTTTGATTTCATTTCTTTTTAGTGATTTTGAAGTTAGATTCATGTGACTAAATGCTTGGTTTACTAAACTGTCAACCTGAGATTCAATTGTTAAACTGAGATTTCATGGACTGGTTAATTGGTTCACTGATTTCCTTGTTCTTACTGTTTCCCTGAGCCTTCTCTTCACATGCCATTGTTTCAATGATAAAATTTATATGCATTAGTTTTGATTTGAATGGATGTTGATATGCTGATTCCCTTTCCTTTTCGAACTCTGAATTAGAATGTTCCTATAAACTGGATTGGTTCCTATCCCCTAAACCTGAGATGAAACTGACTTCTAAAGCTGAGTTTGAGACACCACATACATGTATATGAACACACACAGGTTACTCTTAGCTCACTGTCCTGTAATGTTAACACACAAAACTGAAATGGTGACACTCTATGACACTCAAATGCTCACTAACCTATGTACACTGAATTGGGTTTCTAAACCTGAGAACACTTTGGGCTGGGATGTATTATTCCTGAGTTTTGATTCACTGATTTTCCAGAAATTCCCACACTGTTTTCACATGTCTTCACACATGTTTATATCACATTCATCTCTCACTCACTCACTGATTTTCTCTTATGTCACACTGTTTTCAGTCTTTTTATACATACACTCATTAGTCTAGACACACACAGGTTTTTGTTATACACAAACACATATACACATGAGCACTCACCCTCACTCTCACTTGTGACACACACACACATTCATCTTGGACACAAAATTAGGCACCCCCTCTCTATGTATATGTATATATTTTATGTGTTAACATATATGGTAGCTTGGTATATACATTAGCCTATAGGGTTATATTCTAGTTATATTATATAATACATGTGTGTGTGTATCAATATATATATATATATATATATATATATATATATATATATATATATATATATATATATATATATATATATATATATATATATATAGTCCTATTATGTATGTATCTAATATGGGATTAGGAGCCTATATATGACAATATAGGTATCCTATATTAGATAGTATGGTGTGTATATAGGTGTATTGTCTTAGAAGTAGATTGAAATAGTATTGTTTAGCTATGGCCTAGTCTCTTAGCCTATGGCCTATGGTTGTGCCTGTGTGTCAGTGTGGAGCCTAGAATAGGCTAGTGTAGTCTTGTTAGACTTAGAATAGCCTTGTTAGACTAGTATAGACTAGTTTGACCTAGGTTTGACTTGGTTGACCTAGTTTGGCTTCTAGAGTTGACCAGAGTTGACCAAGAGTTGACTTTGGCCTAGATTGACCTAAAATCATGTAGAATGCATAGTAGGACTTCATTATATCATTTTAGACTTGTTGTGACCTGTGCTGTGCTGATTAGGAGCCAGACACCTCTCCTCGGACAGTACATTTCATCCGGACACTCAGATACATGCGAGTACATTCTCTGATCATTTCATATCCTGCTTAGAATTATTTTCCTGCATTAAATTACTTTAATTGATACTGTCACGTTGGTCACACGGATTAGTACAATATGGATCCCTCTCTGAGATGTTATCCCTTCAGGGAGCATCGGGTACTCTATGTTCTGTGCGTTTTACTTACATAGCGTATTATATGCTTCTTTGGTTCTTTGATCACTTGTGATATATACCCATATGATCACAGAGTCTTCTTTGAATCCTTATCCCATTTATGGGACTACTATGTACCACCATTCGGGGGCTTATCACCTTTCGGAGGCTTATCACCCTTTGGGGGCATATCACCCTTTGGGGGCTTATCACCTTTCGGAGGCTTATCACCCTTTGGGGGTATATCATCCTTTGGGGGCTTATCACCTTTTGGAGGCTTACCACCCTTCGGAGGCTGTTACATAGAATCATAACATAACCTGGTTGGATCCTTGTGTATTAATTGGGGGTACGGGGGAGTATAAATAGCCATGTGAATAATTCCAATGTAGTATAGCCATGTACGCCTCTTTAGTATAGCCATGTACAAATCAAGCCGTTCACATGTCGACTTTGTGCTCTAAATCACTACTCACTGGTAGCTCTTTACTTATAGTAGATATTTCTATTACAGTTCTCTCTCTCTGTTTACATACTGCATTTCTTCAGTATCTATATCTTACTTTACTGCATGATTATATTTTCTAACCTGCTATGAACTGTTGAGATGTACTGTACTCGCTCATGTCCTGACTGGACCTGTTGAAAATATTACAGAAGACGAGGAGGAGGCCTGGGAGGATACCTTCTACGGGACAGCTCTAGCTGAGGACATCACCCCACTGCCTAGACTAGTTTAGTTAGGCCTTATCTTATTTTATGTTGTCTTGAGACTGTTTAGCTAGACTTTACTTCTGTTCAGAGATGTTGAGTTGTATATATTCTTTCACATTCTGTAGCTGGGATATGTACTCTGGATATTTGTTGGAATTTTATCTTAGACTATTCTATCTTCTATATTTTCCTGAGTTCTATATCTTATCGTGCTTTCTTCTTCCTTAGTTGTGATTGAGTTCATTTACTGCTTAGTATCATATTGCTAGATGTATGTTGACCTAGGACAGCGTTCTACCGCCGACACTACGGCGTAGGCTGGACGTTGTTACGTTCTCGTACCCTCACAGTGGGTGCGGTTCGTGACAAAAACATATTGTTTCTTCTTCATTGCTTTCGTGGAAGTCTTTCTTCTTTCGGTTTGATCTCTCAAACTTTAAGAATTTTTTGTAGTTCCTTACTAACAGGGCTTGCTCATCACCACTTGATGATTCTTCGTTAGAATCATTGTTTGCAACTCTTTTGGCTTGTACTTTGAAGACGATAGTTTTTTCCTTGGGGGTTGCTTCTTCAAAATCTTGTAGGTCCAACTCATAGGTCATCAGCTTGCCCATAAGTGTCTCTAGAGTCATTGTGGTGAGATCGTTTCCTTCAATGATTGCAGTTGCCTTTGGGTTCTAATTTTTATTAGAGCCCGTAGCACCTTTTCGATCTTCTCATGGTTACTGTAATCCTTACCAAGAGATTGCAAATGTTTAGTAATATCTAGGAAATGAGTAAACATCTGTGTAATTGACTCGTCGGGTTTCATCTTAAATGATTCATATTCCAGTATTAGTCAGCTGATTTGGATTCCTTCACTTGGGAAGTACCTTCATGAGTTACCTCAAGAAGTCTCCAAATATCATGAGACATAGTACAGGTAGAAACACGATTAAACTCCATCTTGTCAATTGTACAAAATAGTGCATTGATGGAACGTGCATCTAGACTAGCCTTTGTCTTTTCTTCGTCTATGTATTTATTGTGTGGCTTGTCTACAAGTACACCTTCAATCACTATTGGTGTCGGTTTCTTATAACCGTCAATGACTATATACCAAAGTTCAAAGTCAAGAGACTTTAGAAAGAAATTCATTCGTGTTTTCTAATAAGCGTAGTTTATTCCATTAAGTAATAGGGGTCTATTTGTGGATTGCCCTTCACTATTGAATATTGATTTCACGGCTGCCATATATACTTTCTAGAGTGTTATATAAGAATATAACATGCTCTGATACCAATTGTAGGACTGTTAAGCACATCTAGAGGGGGTGAATAGAGTGTGTGCGAGTGCAGCAAAAATAATCACCAATTAAAAAATTAAACAGTTATAATCTATAGCCAAAAATAAAGAGACAATAATTTAAATTACAGTAAGAGAGAAGATCAAACCCATTGAACACCATGATATATACTAGTTTCCCTTTGAGAGGACTAATCCAGTCGCGAGTACTCTTGCCCGCTGTTAATCTACTATTTGCAAGCTAAATGAGAGCTTGTTGTCTCTTTATAACACCGTGCTTGGCGACAAGTGCACGACCGACTTCACAACACCATGCTTGGTGACGAGCGCACGACCGACTCCAAACGCTGAGAAGTTTTTTGACTTGTAACCTCTTTACAACTCTGTAAACCAAAGACTCTAAATCAAACAAGACGTTACTGGCTTTGGCTAAGAGTAGTATAGGTGAAATGTGAAAACTTTAGATCACTCGAAAAACACTTTAGGAATAGATAGAGAGAAGAGTGAATGAATGATTAGAAATATGAAAATCCTTCTCTATTTATAGTATTTTTTCTGACCGAACTCGGGCATAGTTCATGCAGAGTTCGGATGCTAAAATCTTGCATACGAACGTTGGATGCAAATTTGGAGGGAACTGATTTCAAAAATCTCGGACCGAACTTGGACCGAACTCGGTCAGAGTTCTATCTGAATTCTGTCAAACCATAATAGGATTTTTGGGGTCCAAATTGCATAGGGTTTGTGGGCTGTTTGGATATGTAGATTTGAGATGTAGTAGGTTTTTTGGATAGGTAGACTTGGAGATAAATTCAACCAGTAATATCCCGATCGATTTTACATTTATATTTTCTAGACTCAAATAAAAGTAAAATACAGAAGAAATATAAAAATGACTCGATCTGGATTCTGATACAATTGCTTTTGGATGATGACTAAAAACTCTTTGTAGATGCAGTACATTCTTTGATATTGATTTCAATGACCTGTAACAATAGTAGCAGTTTATATATTTTGCGTATCGATTTAAGTTGTCGTTGATTACCAAAATCAGGTGTGGCCATTTAAGCAATGGGCCAACAGTACAGTGGCAACAAACAACTCATCTCTGAAAAAAGAAACGTATAATAAAAAATAAAATAAAAAATTCAGGGTCAAAAATTCTAAATTGAGAATGCCAGGATTTAAACTCTAAACTGGTGTAAAATTCCAGGTTTAATTCATTCGTCACCAAAAAATTCAAGACATACCTAAACTAGCTTAATAAATAAAAGAATAATTAGTAAAAGTAAAAAATAAAAATCATAAACCACCATATAAGGTTTTTAGAAATGTCCTATATTTTATCGGTGGAACAAAAGTCATTGTATTTTTTGGATAATTGTTTACAAGGAACTTGAGAAGCCGGACAAACTATGTGATTGGTTGCATGGTCTTAATTTTATATAGGGTTATTTGTATTTATCTCCATCCCCCCCCCCCCCCCCCAAAAGAAACTGTGGCAACAACTTTTTTTTTTCTAAACTCATAATAGAGTTGGAGATGCTCAAATGTGTAGAATACATACATTATTAACTTCATTGTTACCATTCAAAAAAAAAATCATTGAAATGTCCGACGATACGCACGAGATTTTGTGCATACCATATTACATAGCTGTTGTCATTGTTACCGAAACAAGTAAATACTATTATTTTTTTGATGAAAAAGCTAGCGACAGTACTCCTATCATTAAGCAATAAGCATCAAATGATAACTTAACATAATGTTAGAGTACAAATTCAAGTTGTCATATATCTTGAGTTCCGTGTACATATTTTATTGTGTTCAAATAGCAAACAAATTAAGATATAAAAAAGTAAATATTAATTATTCTAGTTTTTTAACTTGATATTCTAAGTCTTGATATGCATAAATTTTATCCTAAAAAAATAAAAAGAAAATCACCCTTGTCGCTATCACCCCACCTCCCGGCTATCCCCCATCATACTCCCCCTCCCCCCCCCCCCCCCCCCCCGGCCCCAAATCTACACCCCACCCCCAGTTGCCCCCTACCCCCCTCGCTCCTTCCCCTCCCACCTTGTGCCACCACCAACCCATCCTCTTTCTGGCCGGACCACTCATGCGCCCTCCCCTCCCCCATTTTTGTGTGCGATAGGACTGCCGTCGTCGTCACTGTGCACGGAGAGAGAGAGAGAGAGAGAGAGAGAGAGGGGCGGTGGGATGAGGGGGACATCCTGGGACAGTCGGGGAGAAATGGTGGTGCAGTCGAAGGAGGGGGTGGTGGGGGCAGTGACGGGAGAGGGGTAGCCGGGGTTGCGGGTGGCGGGGGATTATGTGGGAAAAGAGGGACAATTTTTGACTTTTTTTTTATTTTTTGTTATCAAGTTAAAAACAATAAATAGTTGATGGTATTAAATTGATACATATTAAAGTATAGGCTATCACGTTGAAAAATTGTAATAGTTGAGGGTATCAAGTTACAACTCAGCCTAAAATATTTTTTTAGAAAGTATAGTATAATATTAATAAGAGTAATTATCAAACTAGATTTATATTTGATTTCTTAGAGCATCGTTAGTAGTTGGGACTCTCAAATGCAATTTGGTGCCCAAAATTTCAAAAAAGAGAGGTAAATGTTGAATGGGTTGATTTGTGTGAGAATAGTAAGAAATGATAAAGTGAGCTCCGGTCTCAAAGATTGTGTCATAAAAAATTAATGTAGGAAAACAATAATATAAAGTATAGAATCTAAAAAGTTGGACTCCAAATTGGAAGTTACTATTCTACAAAACGAGTTCCTACAATCTAGAATCTAGAAATTGGGAGGCCCAACCCTTAGCACCTATGGGTGGGATGAGACCGAAATTATAGAAATTGAGACTAAGAATGAGACTTACTATTCTACAAAATGAGCTCTACATTCTAAATCTAGAATCTAGAAAATGGGATGAGCCTTACTAATGATGCTCTTAGTAATTAGTCAAGACATGGTAACTTATATTAAAAGTAGTTTTATCAAATAATTATATAAATTTGGCTTAGGCTCAAATATAGGAACCCCCCGCAATCCCCCTTATTAATCTCAACTACTAGGCCACCCTTGGTGACATAGCATAATAGAATTTTTTGTGAGCACTATGTAACGTCCCAAATGTTGCACCCCGCCGAGGCCCAGTTGCATAACCTTTTCACGGACCAAGGTTATGCGGAAAGCTTCCAGAATATTCTAGAAGATGGCAGAAGGCTCTAGAAGATTGTGGATCTCTCCGGAAGGCTCAAGATCGTTCTAGGAGGCCCAAGAAGCTTCTGGAAGGCCCTTGAAGTTTTCTTTTATGTTGCTAGGAAATAAACCTGGAATATGCCATTCCAGTTATGGTAGAAAAGAATAATCCCTGGAATATTCCTTTCAGGACTTTCCTTGTAAAGCTCTATGAGCACTTATAAAAGAGGGATGCTTTCATTTGTTCCTCACCACCTAAACTTGTAAGCTTTTCCATTCAATAAAGAAATCTTACGAGTCTCCTCTTTGCTCCACTATTCTAATTTCCTTAGCAATATAGCTAAGTCGGGTTGGGAAGGCTTGCACGAGTCTTTAAGGGAAAAAGTGTGCCGTACGGGACGAAGTGCTAGCAAAAATACTAAGTCCGTGACAAGTGGTATCAGAGCTAGGTTCGATCGCCGTCATGTCTTCGACCGAAGCAATCATCAACGAGCAACCCGCATCGCCTACGGAGAAGGCGAAGGCCTCGAGGAAGGGCAAGAGCAAGGAACCGTCGATGGAACGGGCTCTTGGCGAGTTGGCTGACCGGATTGAGATGCGGGAGAAAGGTGTAACGGGCGTCAAATTTCAAGTGGAACAGAACCAAGCAGCTCACGAGGAATTCGTCCAGGATTTGGAGGAGGATGTCGCCACGGCTATGACGGAGTTCCGAAAGCATCTATGCGAGATGCAGGCCGAGTTCGAGGAGGAACGAAAGGCCCTGAAGACGGAGATTGCCGAGCTACGCAAAGAGCTCCAAACCAAGGCAGAGGTCCTCGAGAGGGCCAATGCCGGTGGTCCGACTCCGAGGAGGGAGTCGACGTAGAGGGTAAAGTATCCAGAACCCAAATCCTTCACTGGCGTACGGGACGAGAAGGAGGTAGAAAACTTCATCTGGAATGTCGAGCGCTACCTGAAGGCGGTCCGCATCGAGGATGAGACCGACAAGGTAAACGCAGCGTCCCCGTATTTTTTTGATAATGCTATGCTGTGGTGGCGACATAGGTGCATCGATATAGAAAAGGGGCTCTGCTCGATCGAGACTTGGAAAGATCTCAAGAAGGAGATCAAGTCTCAATTCTACCCGAAGAATGTGGAGTACGTCGCGAGACGGAGTTTGCGACAACTCAATCACACCGGGTCCGTCAAGGAGTATGTGGCGGAGTTCACCCGCCTGATGCTTTCCATTTCTACTATGGACGAAGAGGATCGCCTGTTCCACTTTCTGAAGGGTCTACAACCATAGGCGGCACAAGAATTACAGAGACAAGATGTGTCAGATGTGAACGCGGCTGTCGCGGCAGCCGAGAAGCTGATGGAGTATCGACAGAATGATACCCCAAAGCCCAAGGAAAAGACCACTACCAAGTTCAATGGTGGGGGAGCGAAGAAGAACAACAGAAAGGGAGGCCCGTCGAAGGATAAGCCGTACGCAAAGCCTTCGACGGAGCGGAAGATTAAATGCTTCCTGTGCAGAGGAAATCACTTCGTACGAGATTGCCCAAACAAAGGCAAGAGGGTGAACGCAGTCCAAGGCGAAGAGGCTGAGGACGAGGAGCCTAAGAAGGGGGCTTACATGGGTGCCCTGCGCCTGTTTAATGCTTTAAAGAGCAAGACGGTAGTGTCCAAGACCCCGAATCGAGAGCTGATGTACGTGGACGTGAAGATCAACGGCCACAACACCAGGGCGATGGTCGACACAGGGGCAACCCACAACTTTATCTCGGACGCCGAGGTCCGACGCTTAGGTCTGGTGCTGGAAAAAGACTCAAGCACGATAAAGACAGTCAACTCTGAGGCACGCCCCGTGCAGGGGGTGGCCAAATGAGTGAAGATCCAAGTGGGAGACTGGACGGGTGTCACTAGTCTCACGGCAGCACCACTGGATGAATTCAACATGATCCTCGGGATGGACTTCCTTACTTCGGCGAAGGCGGTCCTAATGCCGCATCTGGGAGTCATCGGGATCATGGAGGAGAGCTCTCCGTGCATGGTGACAACTGCACGAGGCGAGCTTATGAAGGGGAAGGCTCTCTCCGTATTACAACTCAATAAGGGGATGCGACACGGAGAGATGACTTACCTTGCTGTGCTCAAGACGGAGGAGGCGCCCGTGTAGGGGGATCTTCTGTCTGAGATCGATGATGTCCTTGTGGAGTTCGGGGACGTCATGCCGAAGGATTTGTCGAAGAGGCTACCTCCGCGGAGGGAGGTAGACCACACCATCGAGTTGGAGCCACGCATGAAGCCGCCCGCCATGGCTCCATATCGCATGGCCCCGTCCGAGCTAGACGAGTTGAAAAAACAACTCAAGGAGCTGCTGGACGCGGGATTCATCAGACCGTCAAAGGCCCCGTATGGTACACCGGTGCTGTTCCAGAAGAAGAAGGACAGAAGCATTCATTTGTGAATCGACTATCGTGCACTAAACAAGGTAACCGTCAAGAACAAATATCCCATCCCGTTGGTAGAGGACCTGTTCGACCAATTGGGAGGCACGAGATACTTCTCCAAACTTGATCCGTGCTCGAGGTATTACCAAGTTCGGATTGCGGATGGCGACAAGGCTAAGACGGCGTGCGTCATGAGGTATGGCGCATATGAGTTTATGGTTATACCTTTTGGTCTAACAAATTGTCACGACCCGCACCCGCTTTTCGGATACGAGACGTGTCCAAGCCAGCCTACGCCGCAGAGTCGGCGGTAGAACACTGTCAAGCCCGCAAGAAATAATTGCTCAAAGTATCACCATTGCTGCTCATTCATATTTCTAAATTTATTACAACAGTTACAACATTTATATTTAAAAGAAAATACAAGTTTTACAATTTATAAAATATTATAACTGCTATCTATTTGTAGGTCGATCTCAGCATACCCAAGTCTTCCCAGTGCTAAGAGTGATCGCGGCTAACCTGAAAAATAATGGTTTCCAATCAGGAATGGAACAAGTACACAAACCGACGGCAATGCAAAACACAATAGAATTAACAAGACATGAAAATAGCATATGGAATATGAAAGCTAGTAAGAAAACTGATGACATAGCACGATAGAAAAGTAAACAAGGAAAAACTAATAAAATATATTAGGTGGTGTGAAATATCTGTTTCGATATGTAAAAGGCTAGGGGATAAAATACGGCTCACTGCACGTGTCATGTTCAGCTGCTATCGTGCAAGATTAGACATATTGGGATATTTCTGGATAGTCCAAATGTATACTAAGATATTTTCCCTCACGACTACTCCGTATGACGAGCGTGTCAACAAGCAGCAAGATATATGTATAGACATGAAATGAAAAGACTACTATGAATCGAAAAGCAATCAAAAAGTGCACTTGCCTGAGGTCCTTAGCTGGAGAAACCAATAATACCATACCATTCAATGAGCCACAATCAATCAACACATGCAGAAGTCTTCGGATGCTGAAATAAATAGTACCAACGTTCTCAAAATAGTCAAATTAGCTAGGATTGCTTGTCCTTATAAGTCCAATTCTGGACTCATGTCCGTCGTTGGACCCGCTTTATACCGAAAAGCGTACCAGAGCCAACGGTCTCTAAAGTCGTCAAACTATATGTCTACAGATCCAATTTTTCGATACGAACCCAACCGTATATCCAGAGTTGGATTCCGGCGGGCCGTGCACAAAATCGCCCGTTAAGTAGAATCGTGGGGCCCGCAAAACGGCATTCCGATTCCACTGTCTCAGAATTGGACCAAACTTGGCATACAGGACCAAAAAAATGATACGGTCCTGTTGGCACAAATTTCGTCTCGATTTGACAAGCGTGTACAAAGTAATTAGAGAATTTGCAAAGTGTACGATACGATGAATTTTGACGGATACGCATCAAATTCGTCGCGCACACGCGACCAATTTGAATTCCGCCAAAGTCCACACGACCACGAAACCGTTACGCAGCTTTCGATGCCTTCGGTTCACGACCACGTTGCCCGGAATGGTGGGACGCACGTCGTGTGGATGGATTTTTCTAATTTTCTAAACTATTTTAAACGGGTTTTTGATCAACTTCGAAAACTGATTTCTTTGTGCCTACTGTATAAAATCTGAAACTACAAAAAGGGTCATGATCTCCTATAGGTTGGCTATAAGTCTGTTTAATTGGATTTTCCAATCGATCGATGGATTGGCTGGAATCCGCCTTCCAAATCAGGGGGTTGGATCGATTTTATGTCCTATTTTAGGACTGTTTTTCGTCGACTTTGCGTCGATTTCTTGGGAAACCTAAAGTATTACAATTAAATCTAATTGAAAGGATCCAAAGGCGGTTATATTGGGTACATACCTGAAGAAACGACTCGTCAAAAGGACGAGCGTGAACGACGTAACCTCGGCACGAAGTTGACCGTCCACCCGTTTTTTTTCTGTTGTGTAGTACCTTGCTCCGTGCGCGCGCGCGGTGGTCCTGGCCGCCGGCGGTGCCTCGCGGCGGCGCGCGCGCGCGTAGGGCTGCACCCGGGGTGGAGGTCGGGTGGCGCGCAGGTTTCAGAGTTAGGGTTTTTCGTTAGGTTGCGCGTGGTTTCGTTTCTCTTTCGATCTGCTGATCCTAAATAACGATATATATATATATAGTATATATGTTGGGGTGTTCACGTGTTTGAGGGCTCGGGTGGGGAATTCTGGGCCGAGGGCTGACTGTGGGGAATTGGTGTTGGGCTCGGGCTGTTGAGCCCGGGCTGGTTTCTATTTTGTGGGGAAAATTTATTAATATTTGTTTTCTTTTTCTATTACTAATTATCATTATATATATATATATATATATATATATATATATATATATATATATATATAATATTTATATTTATATTTATATATATGCACACACGCACATATATTAACATATACGTACACATGTACACTATATATATTTATATACTCGCATACAATATATATATATATATATATATATATATATATATATATATATATATATATATATATATATATATATATATATATATACAAATACAAATACATGTATATTTATTTATACCTACATTTGTATATATATTTTACTTAAGTATCTACACATACAATATTTTCACATATCTACACTTACATGTATATTTATTTATACATACATTTATGTATCTATACATTATAGACTTATTTATATAATATTAGTATATTTATATATTTTACTCATGTATATTTATACACACTGGTATATATACATGCACATCTATATATTCACACACATATACCCAATAATATTAAAATAGTAATATTTCATAATAACTTCAATAATATTAAAATAAAATAATAAAATAAAAATATTTCAAAATTCCGGGAAGGGAGGCTACACAAATTCTCCTGCGACTTTTTATTCTTTGATGAACAAGCTCTTCCACCCCTACCTGGATCAGTTCGTCGTAGTCTACCTCGACGACATCGTCGTGTACTCAAACACGATGGAGGAGCACATCGAGCATTTGAAGACTGTCTTCCAAGTGCTGAGGGAGAATGAACTCTTGGTCAAGCGAAAGAAGTGCTCATTCGCACAAGAAGAGGTGTCGTTCTTGGGACACTGGATCAGGCATGGCAAGATATGGATGGACGGCACAAAGGTCCAGTCCATATGGGAGTGGGAGGCTCCCACCAGGCCGACGGAGCTGCGATCGTTCCTTAGCTTGGCAAACTACTACCGACGGTTCATCCGAGGATATTCGGCCATCGCAGCGCCTCTGATCGATCTGCTGTGAAAGGATCGGGCGTGGAGCTGGACGCCCCGATGCGATGAGGCATTTGAGACACTGAAGCGGGATGTGACGGAGGAGCCGGTCTTATCTCTACCGGACTACTCCAAGGCGTTCGAAGTACACACGGACGCGTCCGACTTTGCCATCGGTGGGGTGTTGGTGCATGAAGGACACCCCGTCGCATTCGAGAGCCGTAAGCTGAATGACACTGAGCGGCGCTACACGGTGCAAGAGAAGGAGATGACTGCGGTCGTGCATAGCTTGAGGACATGGCGACACTACCTTTTCGGCACCAAGTTCGTGGTTATGACAGACAATGTTGCCACGAGCTACTTCCAGTCCCAGAAAAAGCTATCTCCAAAGCAGGCGAGATGGCAAGATTTCCTAGCCGAGTTTGACATGGAGTTGCAGTACAAGCCTGGCAAAAAAAATTAGGTGGCCGATGCGCTTAGCAGGAAGGCCGAGCTCGCATCTGTGTGCTTGCTCAAGGGGGACATCCTGGACCGTGTTCGAGTGGGTATCATGGAGGACCCACTAACACTGGCCATAGTGAAGCTTGCCAAGGAGGGCAAGATGAGAAGGTTCTGGCTGAAAGACGAACTTCTCTACATAAAGGGCGACAGGGTGGTCGTGCCTAGGTGGAGTGGCTTGCAGAGACAGCTACTCAAGGAGTGTCATGACACGAAGTGGGCTGGACACCCGGGGCAGAAGCGAACCTAGGCACTGTTGGAGGCTGCCTACTACTAGCCTCGCATGCGCGAGGATGTGGAGGACTATGTTCCCATTTATCTTGTATGCCAACAGGACAAGGTGGACCATCAGAAGCCCGGGGGCCTGCTGGAGCCTCTTCCCATGCCGAGTCGGCCGTGGGAGAGCATATCGGTGGACTTCATCTCCGCCCTACCGAAAGTGGGGCACTTGGGTCCATTCTCGTGGTGGTGGACCGGTTCTCAAAGTACGCGACCTTCATTGCTGTTTCGACGGACTGCATAACAGAGGAGGCCACACGACTGTTCATCAGCCACGTGGTGAAGTTCTGGGGCATCCCAGTCAACATTGTCAGCGACCGAGACCCCCGCTTCACGAGGAAGTTCTGGACGGAGGTGTTCAAAATTCTCGGGATGGATTCACACTTCTCGACTAGCTTCCACCCGCAGATGGACGGACAGACCGAGCGGGTCAACTCGCTACTTGAGGAGTACTTGCGACACTTTGTGAGTGCCAACCAGAGGGATTGGGTGCATCACCTCAACGTCGCTCAGTTCTGCTACAATCTTCAACGGAGCGAATCGTCGCACAGCAGCCCATTCGAGTTGGTGATGGGTCGCCAACCGCTTGCCCCGCACACGCTGAGTGCGGGGTCCTCGAGTAGAAGCCCCGCGGCCAACCAGTTTACTTCAGACTTCAAGGCAAAGGGAGACATTACCAAGGAATTTTTGGAGAAGGCCGCGAGGAAGATGAAGAATTGGGCCAAAGCAAAGCGAAGGCCGGTCGAGTACAAAGAGGGGGATATGGTGCTGGTGAAGCTACAACCGCAACAGTTCAAGGTGTTCCGCAAGGTGCACAAATGACTAATCCGGAAGTATGAAGGCCCCTTCCTCGTACTCAAGAAGGTAGGCAAGGTAGCCTACAAGCTTGAACTCCCAGCCAAGCTGAAGATTCATCTAGTTTTTCATGCAAGCTGCTTGAAGCCGTACCATGAAGACTTAGAGGATCCCCAGCGAGGAGTTCTGAAGCGACCGACGGCGACCATGACGACTTCCTTCGACAAGGAGGTGGAAACCGTGCTGGATAAGAGGACCATTCGGGGGCGAGGCGTGTCCCCGTATGTGGAGTACCTCATCCAATGGAAGAGCATGCCTTACGACGAGTCTAGCTGGGAACGTGCTGATACGCTGCATCAGTTCAAAGCCGAGATCCAGGCATTTCTCAGCGAGCATGGTTGACGAGGGCGTCAAAGCCTTAGGTGGGGGAGAATGTAACGTCCCAAATGTTGCACCCCGTCCGAGGCCTAGTTGCATAACCTTTTCACGGACCAAGGTTATACGAAAAGCTTCCAGAACATTCTAGAAGATGGCGGAAGGCTCTAGAAGATTGTGGATCTCTCTGGAAGGCCCAAGATCGTTCTAGGAGGCCCAAGAAGCTTCTGGAAGGCCCTTGAAGTTTTCTTTTATGTTGCTAGGGAATAAACCTAGAATATGCCATTCCAGTTATGGTAGAAAAGAATAATCCTTAGAATATTCCTTCCAGGACTTTCCTTGTAAAGCTCTATGAGCACTTATAAAAGGGGGAGGCTTTCATTTGTTCCTCACCACCTAAACTTGTAAGCTTTTCCATTCAATAAAGAAATCTTACGAGTCTCCTCTTTGCTCCACCATTCTAATTTCCTTAGCGATATAGCTAAGTCGGGTTGGGAAGGCTTGCACGAGTCTTTGAGGGAAAAGACAGTGCGCCGCATGGGACGAAGTGCTAGCAAAAACACTAAGTCCGTGACAACTAGCTTAATTAGTAAACTTTTACTGAATAAGAGGACGTACACTTACACTATGCTTGGGAACTTTGTAGGAAAGGGGAAAAAAATTTTGAGAGAAAAGAAAATGAAGAGAGAGGAAAATTAATTTTACGTTTTCTTGTTTGGATGACAAAAAAGTAATGAAAGGAAAGAAAAGAATTAATTTTTTTTTTTGTGGAACATTGATAAAATTACTATTTAACCTTTGATTTTCTCAACATAGAAAAATATAACAAATTAAATGAAGGATGGTTGGGTAAATTTACCAAGATTTTCTCTTGTGTGTTCATTTTTCCTTCCATTCTTGGAAGAAATTTTTTTGGGTGGTACCTACATAAATTTTCCTCCCAAATTCCTCCCTCCCATTTTCTTTCCACTCTTTCTAAACATCACAGCTTTTAATTTTTCATCCACTTTTCTCTCAAATATTCCCTTCCCCCATTTTCCTCCCTTCCCAAACATAGCATTAGAGATACAGGTTGGGACGTGTCTGAGTTGCATTTGTGCATGAGGTCGACGCATCACAGTCCGTGCCATGTCGATCGAACCGATCTAGAACTGATAAGAAGGACACGACCCAGCATAGGACCCGACAAATTCTCGTGTCAGTTAGCATGCCTTCGTATGGACTCTTGACGGGTCGAATTCGTGTGTATATATAGATGGCCCATAGGCATTATTATTATTATTAAAAAAATAAGGCCCATAAATCATGCATGAATTATTAATTATTGGCTAATTCTAAGGGCACTCCAAAACTTATTTGGGGTTAGCCCATACTACAGGACAACCCAATTTGGTAAAACTTTTACTCATGACATCCCCAATTTTACCTGGTGCTAGTCCAACCCCCAAAGAATTAGGATTTCTCTAGCAGCGGACACCCGCGGAGGCGTGCACGCCGGCGAGGGCGCATGGGCGAGGACGCCCGTGGGGGCGCGCGGGAGCGGACGTCGGAGAGGGGCGCGGGGGCGTGAAAGGAGGCAGAGTCGGAGAGGTTCGCAGGGGCGCAGAAGGGCTCAGGGGCGCGGAAGGAGGCAGAGTCGGCGAGGGGCGCGGGGGCATGAAAGGAGGCGAAGTCGGCGAGGAGCGCGAGGGCGTGGAAGGGCGCGAGAGCACGGAAGGAGGCGAAGTCGGAGGGTCTCATGCACGTCGGCCGCCGCGACAAATCGGGAGGAGTCCTGACAAAATTTTTAAATAATTTTTATCGGCATCAAGGAGTCTGCCGCCGCGACAAATCGGAAGGACTGTTAAATAATTTGTTAGGACTGTAAATTTTTTAACAGTCCTTCTAAGGATTGTCAATTGTTTTACAGTTCTCCTCCCGATCGCTAACAAAATAGGACTGTCAAATAATTTGACAGTCTTTCCTATTAAATTTTTTGACAGTCCTTCCAATAGGTGTCAATTGTTTGATAGTCCTTTATATTGGGAGGACTGTCAAATTATTTGACAGTCCTGAAAAAAAGAGGCTAGCCCGAAGCAATTTTTTGGGTGGCAAACTTGTAAATAATTTTTAAAAAAATTGGGTTAGCCCCAAGTAAGTTTTGAAGTACCCTTAGAATTGAACATTTTTAAAATAAATTAATAAAATTAATTTTTTAGGAAGAAAGAATAAAAATTTATTAGACCATTAAGACAAGGAAATGTTAGATTTTTTATTAAGTAAAATTGAGGTAAAAAAATATATTTACAAAAGTTTTGAGTTTCGTGACAAATCGAATGGGTGCTAAAGCTAAATATGTTATTGAAATGAGAAGAAAAAAAATGTGTTGTGGAATATCATGAGCTTGAATTGGAAAAAGATTAATATATTATGAACTTAAATCAATACATGATTAACATCATATGAATACGTAATAATAAATATAATAAATATAGTTATGACTTGTGAGTTACTAAATAAATTGAAATACATGGCTTTAAGTTTGAGACTTAAATTACACAAAGTTTTGTCGTCCTTGACTCAAACTTTAAGGGGTTGTTTGGTTAGCGGAAGTAGAGCGAAGTGAAAATTTTGGAAGTAGAGAGTTTGCACACGTATTGCATATGCGTGTCATGCGTATGCATATTTTATTACTTCCTTCATTTGGATGGTTGTTGAAAGTGAGTTAAAAAGTTAACCTTTTGTAATTCCTTTATTTGGATGGTTGTCAGAATTTGTAGTTGAGAAGTGACATAGTTTTTATTTTTATTTTGTATAGATTAAATAATAATAATAATAATAATAATAATAATTATTATTATTATTATTATTATTATTATTATTATTATTATTTTCGGAGTTTCAATTTTTTTTTGGAATCCAATGAGGAGTTCCAGACACTTCGGCCAACTTTTTCCGGAGGCTAAAAGTATGAATAGTGCACTTTTTGAACTATTATTCATAGGGGTTTCGATTTTCTTGAAATGACTAACCAAACAACGGAAGTTGAGCTTTTTCTCGGAATTAGCAATGAATAGTGCAAAATAGGAGTTCCGGAAGGCGGGCTTCCGCGAACCAAACACACCCAAGACTCATTTGGCTGTGTACAAGCACGTATGTGTCTTGATCTTGTGCCAATTTTCACATGTAAGAATAATTAATACATAATTTTTTTTACTTTGAAATTTGTTATCAACATCCAGTAAAGTCCGAGGGTGTGGCCCATTGGGAACACCGGGGCTCCCCATGCAGTGGCGCGGGTTAGAGCCCCCCCTTGGGCGGTGGCTGGTGGTTAAGTCCACGGGCTCTCCAAGGCTGAAACAGACACAAACAAAAAAATCAACATCCAGTAAATATTAAAATATATTTTTTTTTTATTGAAGAATGTTATCAAAACTTAATACAAATAACTTTTTCTATTGAAAAATTATTTTATTTGATCTTGATGACATTTCCAATACAAAAAAAAAATACTTTTTTTTATGCTTATTGTATGTTGATAATAAATATTAAAATAAAAAGTTCTGCATTAATTATTCTTAACATGTGCCCTTAGACACATGTTAATAAAACCCATAATATAAATATAAATATGACTACAATATTAAGTCAGTTATATTTTATATTATTAAATTAGTACAAGTGAATAGATTGAGGTATGAGATCACTGTCTCGCATGCGTACTTTTTGTTCTAGATTGGGACATGCATACAACATCTGTTCAGAGCGTCATGCCTTTGAAGCACTCATCGGAGACGACTGGTCCGAGGAAGAGAAAGTCAGGCTCCGTAATCTCCTATCTCCTGCAACCTAGAGTCAAAGAAGTCGACTTCAGAGCAGAGGTCCAAAGAGTATTCGCTCGAGGGGGGGGCGCACCAGCTAATGGGTTTAATGACGTGCATCGTCACGGGCGAATGACAACTCCCTGCCCGTCGAGTAATTCTGAGAATTCTCACACCGAATCTCCTCCCCCCAAACAATAGAACTCCCCCGTCTCCACCCCCTCCAAATCAACTGGTGAAATATACTCCACCTTACAGGAGGAACCCAAGTTCGACCCCTTCCACCAATGAGAGGATCCATAATGAACCGGGACTCTATCAGGCGAGACACATGAATGATTGCCGCAGGACGATCTGCACCAACTTAATAATTCCAAGGAAGCGTCATCGGCCCTCACGTCACATCTGTTGGAGGGGCCGACGTACGAAGTGATGGAGGTTGATGGGACGAATCCGCCAGTGGTAGATCGCCACGAGTATGCATCAGAATCCATGCCGCATCTAGATGTGAGGAAGGAAACTAATGCAGCAGTCAACATTAGGTTTTCTGATAGAGTGACTAATGAGATGGACGAGTCTCAAAAGCTCACACATACCTACGGGTTACAAATGCTCGTTCAGGAAGAAACCTTGACTGCCTCTAACCCAGCTCTGAGTAGTACTTTAGCCATATACCGACCCTCCTCTCACATGAAAATCTCGTGGAAACGTAGAGCACGCAAAGTTGCAATCGTGCAACAATTACCTGTTGAGGACCCTCCTCGCACAAAGAAGAGAGGCGCTTCTCCCCAACCGAATCTCAACAGCAGCAAGAAGATCTGCTCCTCAAACAGCACCCTAACTTCCAATGCTAAGGTCGTGGTGGCTGACCTCAAACAGCCGCAAGGACCATGTTAATCCTATCGTGGAACTGTCGAGGGACGAGGAATGCCTCGACAGTCCAGACGCTCCACTCATTCCTCTCCGCCACCCGCCCATCAATCTTTTTCATCACCGAAACCATCTCCCCTCCACTCACAGAACGTATCCTCCCCCAATTAGGTTATGCAAATTTCTTTCCAGTTCACCCTATCGGACGCTCAGGTGGAATGTGGCTGGGATGGGACACTAGCATTACTGCAATGGTTACATATCACTCCCAAAATCTCATTCTCCTCTGTATAGAAGCTACGAATGATCTTCCAATTTGGAATCTACTTTGCATTTATGGATACCCTAGGAAACATGAGAGGCCCAAGCTGTGGGTGCAGATCAAAGACATGGCAGAGAACTTTGAAGTCCCATGGTGCTGTATATGGGATTTCAATGCTACGTTGGTGCCGGAGGAGAAATAAGGAGGAAGCAGTTTTGATCACTTTGCGGCCAAAGCGTTTAGTCAGATGATGGACCATTGTGGGCTGATTGACCTAGGATGCGTTGGACCAGCCTACACATGGTCTAACCGGCGAGGAGCAGCACATCATATCAGAGAGAGATTGGACAAAGCTATTGCTACTACTCAATGGTGTTGTATCTTCCCTAATTCCTCAATCTCAACTCTATCGCGCATTAATAGTGATCATGCACCAATCCTCCTCAACACGTGCAAAAAGCAACGTCGTTTAAAGTGACCGAAGCGATTTGATGCCCACTGGATGACAGACAGTGCATGCGCTGAAGTACTTGAACGTGCTTGGTAAGAAACTAATTCCCAGGAAGAAGCTACGTTGGGTCATAAGTTACAGCACACTCTCTTGAAGATGCATAATTGGGGTCGGTTTAAATTTGTTAATATCAAATCTCGCCTAGACTCTTTGCATAAACGTCTTATTCATATTCAAGCTAAGCAGGTAACTGATATAACTCTCTCCGAAGAGCGGTTGATTAATGCAGAAATTAATGAGCTACAGGCTATTTATGAAGCTTACTGGTGTCAGAGGTCCAGATGCAGATGGATAAAGGAAGGCGATGACAACACTAAATACTTTCATACAAAAGCCACATTGAGAAGAAGGCACAACGAAATCCGACCCATTATGGGTGACGACGACAGGTGGGTCTATGAGCACGATGCTATTGCAGCCACCTTGTTAATCACTTCGAATCCATTCTTTGCAGAGACAAGTCCTCGCCTATGGATCCCACATTCTAAGTCTCGAGCGAGCTTGTAACAGAAGAAGAAAACTACTCCATTGGAGCCACCCCGCACAAAGATGAGATAAGAGCTACCATTCTTAGCATGGGTGCATTAAAGGCCTCGGGCCCCGACGGATTTCCAGTGATATTATACCAAAAATATTGGTCTATTTTAGGCGAGGAACTGACCAAAGTGGTCTAGAATTTCTTCAACGAGTCTTGGCTTCCCCTCGGTTGAACCAAACACACATAGCTTTGATTCCAAAAAAGAGGAACCCTTCTATGCCTGCAGACTACCGGCCTATCGCTTTATGCAATGTAACGTACAAAGTCATCTCCAAAAATTTGACAAATCGGCTCAAACCGTTGCTCAACAAATTGATCTCATCAAATCAGAATGCTTTCGTTCCTGGAAGGCAAATCTCTGATAACATCATCATTGCAAAGGAAATCATTCATCATAAGAAATATCTCCCAAGGAAGAAGAACTTGTACGCTTTGAAGGTAGACATGTCTAAGGCCTACGATCGGCTCTCTCTTGGTTTCATTCGACAAGTCCTCCATGGCATGGGCATCTGGGGGAGAGTAAATGAATTAATCATGAAGTGCATTGAATCGCCAACATACTCCGTTCTCGTGAATGGATCGCCAGAAGGTTTCTTCATCCCGTCGAGAGGAATTCGTCAAGGATGTCCGTTATCCCCTTTCGTCTATGTTCTATGTTCAGAAGTCCTCACCAGTCTTTTAAAAAAGTACGAAAGAGACAACCTATTTCAAGGAGTTCGGCTAAATAGGTATGTGCCTTCCATATATCATCTGCTTTGCCGATGATATTATGATATTTGGACATGCTTCACTTGCCTCTCTGGATGCAGTTCATAATATCCTCCAAATGTGCTCAAGTTGGCCGGGACAAAAAAGTTAACTTTGATAAATCAAGTATACATTTCAGCAAAATGGTTCCTCCTACCGAGCGGGAAGCATTAGCATCCGGCCTAGTAGACAAATGTACTGCTCGCCTACAAGGCTGGAAATCCAAGTTATTATCGCATGCCGGTCGAACAACTCTCATAAAAGCAACTCTGGGCCCTATTCCAAATTACTATATGTCGATCAACTTGATACCAAATGCCACATGTTCCAAACTGGTCAGACAGCAGAGGAGTTTTTGGTGGGTCACGACCCTGACGACAAGAAGATGCACTTCTTAAAATGGAAAACTTTTATTACACCAACTAGAGAAGGGGGTCTTGGCATCAGGAACTTACATTGGGTGAATAAAGCTCTAGTGGGGAAACTTCTTTGGAGATTTCTCGCAAATCCTGACCTATTTTGGGTACGGCTGCTTCGAGGACTTTACTTGCATGACCGCTACTTTTGGAAAGCTAAAAGAATGAGAAGATCATCTCCAACTTGGACTAGCATTCTGGAGCTACAACAATATATGAAGGATGGCATTTGCTGGAAAATTAAAGGGGGGTGGACGAAGATCATGGATGAACCGTGGATCCCAAACTTACCGGGGTTTTCGATCACTGAGAGCAAGATCCCCCCAATGGTCCTATACTCGTTCACGAACTTAGATGCCCACACTCAAACATGTGGAACATGCCGCTGATTCAAAGCTTATTATCCCCGTTGGAAGCGACAGCCATATCAAGAATTCGCATTATGGAGGCGGACGGACCAGATGAACTCATATGGACGAAAGCAAGAAATAGGAAATTCACTCAAAAATCCCTGTATGAGGACTTACGTAGAAGTGAACCGAGCACGTCGCATACGGGTGAGGACCCAGCAGTCTGGCGTTATCTCTGGAAAATAGGAAACATGGTACCAAGGGTCCGCCTGTTCATTTGGCGGCTTCTTCATAATTCCCTCCCGCTGTTCACTACTACAAACAAGTGGCTGCCCAATATTAACAGCAAATGCCCTTTCTGCCGTGTGCAGGAGGAAGAAGCAAATCATCTGTTCCTACACTATCAGGTGGCAAGAGCTGCTTGGTTTGCTAGCAGTATCGGACTTCGAATTGATAGCTCCATGAACATACGAAGACTACTGGAAGAATTGTTGAAGGACTTGCAATGTAAAGACGTGTTTCGGATGGGAGCAAACCTTCTATGGTCCATCTAGAAGGCTTGTTGCAACTGTATATTCAATAACAAAGCCCCCATCACTGAGAACATTGTGCAGCAGGCAAACAACATGTACAGGGCCTACGAAGAAACCTCAGATCCTCCTTTAGAGCACTTGCATGAAATTCGCCAGTTGAAGCAAACTACTAAGTGGCTACCCCCGCCATCGGGATGTATCAAAATCAACGTTGATGGTGCTGTCTCATCTTCCATCATTGTAGCTGCTGCAGTCGCAAGAGATAATAAGGGCGGGTTCATTGCCGCCAAATCGGTTGTCATGGACGATCTGCATACTTTCAGAGACGATCGCACACTACTAGCTGAGATCATAGCGGTGCACCAAGGAGCTAACCTTGCTAGCAGGCTTCAGACGGACAGAACGATAATCGAGGGGAATTCTTTCATTGCGCATAGAATTTTCAATGGGGATGACAAGCTCACCCCATGGAGACTCAGAGATGAAGTTCAGATTTCCCAGGAAGAGATTCGCGGGTTGAGTATACGGGTGGAATTTGGATTCACTCTTAGGGGCGGGAATATGGTGGATCACTGCTTAGCCTCTCATTCTTTGCATAACCTCTCCAGTTATGAGGAGAACGGACTCCCTGAATGTATCGCTCATGTTTTAGCAACTGAGGTTGTATCCTCTAGTTAAATGCAATAAAATTTAGTTTTCTCTCTCAAAAAAAAAAAGAAGAGATTGAGGTCCTAAAATGCTCTACAAAAGTAATGCCCCAAATGAAAGTTGGTAAGTGATATCCCGTTAATTAATTTCTTAATTATAGCATAACATAGCCATGAAAAACATTAGAACCAAAGATTATTATAGATTGTCTCAAACTAATGATGGAAGAACCACATAATCAATGATCATTTTAAAGTTTTGAACTATTGATAGTTGAAATTACAAGCATGATTTGGAAAATTGAGTTATATGCCAAATCAATTGCTCTGATATTTTTGAAAAATATTTTAAATTAAAATTTATGATAGAAATAGTTTGAATATATTTTAATTATGATTTGTTTTAAATATGTTTATATTTCAATTAAGATTTGTTATAGATATATTTATATTTAGTTATGATTTGTTATATACGTACGTGCATGTATAAACTATCATATATTTATACTATTAAGATGACTCATTTTATTATGTTTTATAGCCTCTTTATAATAAATACGACTAAGACGACTCATTCTTATATGTTTTCTAGCCTCTTTATAATAATATAGATAAATGTCTTACAATATCATTTTTCTTAGAAAATGAAGTATTTTTAATGATAGCAAAAAAGAATTTTTTTTTTTTTATAAAAACCGTCTAAGCCGAATCCGAAGTACCCGGTTCAACTATTTTATATCCCTTTTTTTGGGTTTGAACCTAGTTTAATTGAAATAGTTTCACTAAATGGTTCTTTTCTTGGTAATAAGTCATCTTTGGTTCACATAATTGGGATCTTGTGAAAGGAAACTCATTCATTTCCTGTATTTGGATGCCAAAGAAAAGAATCGAAAAAAATGGTTCAAAGAGAAAAAAAAATAGATTCCCACCCACACCAATGGTCTTACTTTCCCTTTCAATTTTCTGTATTTATTATAATTGTTTTCTGTATTTATTACAAAAATTTAGGACTAGACTAAGGTTTCACTTTCATTCTCACGGTCTGCTTGGATTAAGGGTTAAGAAAGTTAAGCGAGGGAAAATTAAATAAAAGAAAATAAAAATCATGCTTGGTTTGAGGGTAGGGGTTGGGGTTATAGAGGGTTAAGTGAAAGTTTGTTTAACCCTATTTTGTCTATATTTTTAACCCTAAAAATCGGAGGGTTAACGAGGGGGATCGAAGGATTTTGTTTAAAAAGTCTTAGATACCCTTTATTTGTTCAATAAAATCTCGTTTTTTTTTTTTTTTTTTTGCTTTCAACATGATGCTCCGTAAAATTTAATTTTATGACATATATAATAAGAGTATTTTGATAACTATTATATTTTTGTTAATCATCATTTCACTCAAAACCTCCAATCCAACAAGCAAGGTTACATGTATTGACTGTACTCCCTCTCTCTTAACTTTTCTTCACTTAACCCCACTTAAGTCTGCTTATTTTTTCCCCTCAATCCAAGCAAACCCTCAATCTTGTGTATTTATTAAAAAAAATTTAGTACTAAACTATACATATTTAAGATATATTCTGGCTATATTCCTTTAACTTTCCAAACACCGTTTTTTAAAATAAAATTTAAAATTTTTAAAAATAATTTATTTTCTTTTTCTTTCCTTCTCGAAACCAGACAGGCAGTGTCAAACCGTTCGAACTTCTAAAGCTCAAACCCGACCAGAGAAAGTCTTGATTTCACATTCCGTACCCAAATCCAACCCGAACTCCGTCCATCCATATTTCAATATCTCCCGGATATGTTTCGGGTATCATACATTGCACTTGGATCCAACCCGAATTCGTTTGGAATTTTCTTTTTCTATTGGGGTCGGAAAAATTCATTCGGGTTAACGGGTTATCAGGTACAAGTCTACGGGCCAAGACATGGATACTTTTTCTTTTGGCCCGGGCCACCCACTTTGGTACCGAACATTATATAAACTTGATCCCCAAGCAAAGAAAAGAGACGTAGAAAAAAAGGGTTCCTCTCTCCCTCTCTCAAAACATCTGCGACGACCATGTCGCCGCCCCTGATGGCCGCTTCTCCGCTCGCAGCACCTCTTCTTTGCCCATCCGGTGCGTACGTAACCACCGATCGATTTTTTTACTCTTTCTGTAGAACCCGAATGATTTAGTTTTTTTTTTGTATTTTCTCGTATTGCTTCGTTGTTATTAATTATTATTGTGTTAATTTTTTTTACTCATTTCGTTGAATAGCCGAGCGCTGAGGGAAAACAAATGGATAGAGAAATACTGAATTAGTTCCGTGTCTTAATTATTATTTTGTTGTAAATTTGTTAAGGGCTTGAAGTTCAATTTACTGTTCAATATATCTTAATTTCGGTAAAGCGGGGATCGTTCATGGGAAAGTTTTTAAAAAGAAAAATGGAGGAAAAGAGAGAATTTTGGAATCGAAATTGAGGTAAATTTTATTCATGTCCCTTCGAGAGGCTACAACTCAGCCCGAAGGCTTACAACCAATCCAGCCCGAAGGCCCATATATACAATCCCTTGTCCGAACGTTCCATCCCAGCCCGAAGGCTACTTCCCGCCTGAAGCCTCCATTCCCGCCCTAAGGCTTCATCCGGACCGAAGGCCTTATGCAGCCGTAGCCGCACCGCACTAGCACCGCACCTGCACCGCATCTGCGCACCTCCCATGTCACACTGCACCGCACCACGCACCTGCACTGCACCCAACCGCCACCCACCACTTATTCCCCCTAGGGGGAATTAAATGGCGCCCCTAAGGCTCGAACCCGAGACCTCCTGGGGGGGGGGGAGTGCATCACTCTAACTGCTAGGCTAGAGGTCATTTGCTATATATAACATACCAGTGGCGCATAAGACTTTCGCTTCCGCGACTGATGCACCGACGTCTTCCGCAGTTGGCCCAGAGAATGAAAGAGCAAGCACTCTGTAGAGGAAGAAAGCTACTGATACAAAATTATATGGAACTAGCAAGAACTTAAAGGACAGAAAGCTCTTGTGTATATGCTACTTGCTATATCCAAAGTTTATTTAAGTGGTGAATCTCACAATGCTGTGTTACATCTTATTCAAAGTGTAGTGCCTTTATATAGGCAAAGAATTAATGCAGTGGTTAGGAAACAAAAAGTCAGGAGTTAATGGCTCCTAAATACATGCTCTACCATTCAACCTTCACAATCAAGGCAAAAGACCAGGTAACCAACGGAATTGGCAAGCAATAGGATTAAGTCTAACAAATCATCCCCTGATACTGTTGCATGAACTTGACTGGCCCGAGCGCCTTGGTAAGGATAAGCACTTTGTGCTCCTGGGATGTTGGGCGACGTACACCTCCTCCTCGAGGTTACCATTGAGGAACGCTGTCTTCACATCCATGTGCCGCACCGCCCACCCCTCATGCGTGGCGAGTGCGATCAACAAGCGGATGAACTCGAGGCGATCAACCGGCGTAAACACTTCCTCAAAGTCCACTTCTTGTCTTTGCACATAGCCTTTCGCCACGAGCCGTGCCTTGTGCTTGAGGACGGTGCCGTGCTTGCCCTTCTTGAGCTTGTAGACCCACTTCAAACCGATCGGACGGTGGCTGGGTGGGAGGTCGACGAGGAGCCATGTACGGTTCTCCACAATGGAGCTTATCTTCTCGAGCATCGCTTGGCGCCAACATTGGTGTTTCCCGGCTTCAAAAAAAATGACAGGTTTCTCTCCAACCCCAATAAATTTGCCAACAGACCACATGAACTGCGCAAGGGACCCTCTGGTGTAATTAAGCTGGTTTTCCTTGAACTTAGTCCACCACACTTCACCCTGACCATGAATGGTACCATTATGACATGTTATAACCACATTCTTAAGATATTGGCCATGTATAAGACTTTCGTATCGAGGACTATCGTGCTCCCTTCCAATTCGATATGACGGTAGTGGAGGCATCAGTTTTCACTTACTGTCATCCGTGACTCCAAGAATGACCGCGCCCTCGACGAGGAAGAGGGTTATGTGGCTGCGTTCCAACTCCATATGTGCTCCCTTCCACCTCCATAAGACGATAAAGAAGTGCAGCAAGACCCTGCTATTGCTGCGTTCTTGCAGAAGAGGTTAGGGAAATTGAGCGTGGTGTTCTCTCCGCGGAGAGTGAATGCCTCGCGGTCGTAGGCGAGCGCGACGTCCTCGGCGGTGTCGAACGTGCCGAGCCAGAGTCGAGTCTCGTTCCTCTGGAGGTGTCTCTCTACCACCCACTTCCCCCAGTGCCGCAACCTTCACCCCCCGGTAGAGCTTCGCCGGACCTGCCGCTGGGACCCTACGTGTCCCGAATATCGCCGTGGTCTTCTTCCTCGGCTACATCTCCAACATCGCCTTCGCCAAGCTGTCGCTGAGGCTCGGCTGGCGCATCAAGCTTGGCCTCAGCACAGTCCCTTTCGTCTTCATCAGCGTCGGGGCCCTCTTCATGCCTGAGTTCCCCTGGTGGCTCGTCATGCAGGGCCACCTCGACGACTCCAGGAGGATCCTCGAGCAGACCTTCGTCTCTAAAGCAGAGGCTCTACAGCGCCTTACCGACATCAGATAATGCATCGGGATCCCCGAAGACTGCCATGTCGACACCGTAGCCGTCGCCAAGAAGATCCACGAGGAAGGCATGTCCTGGTCGTCTCCTCTACCCCGGCCGTCCGTCGGATCCTCCTCTCCTCCGTCGGGATGCACTTCCTTCAGCACGTCTTCGGCATCAACTCCGTCGTCATCTACAATCCCAGGTGACTTGGAACAGGTAGGCGTGGAACATATCTCATCTTCACATGCTGGAATTGTAATGGTTCTTCGTAGCTGGCAGATCCTGTAGGGTTATGCTCCAAAGCCTCCTTTCTTTCTGGTACTCCATCATCTCATTTAATGGCGCCTAATGAAACATTCATAGAAGCCACAACGTTGTCCCCGGTGTCCAGCTCGTCAACGGAGTGAGCCCCAGCACCAGCCCACACTCCAGGCAGATGGTGTCGCCGGCCGAATGGTCGAATACCACCTCCGTGCTCTTTTGGCATTCCGGGCAGTACTTGCTGGTACTGGTGTCGAGGTACCACGCATTGTCGTGGTGGTCATCCTCGTGGCCCAGATGCACCTGAGCGTGCACCTCGTTAAGCACAACGTTGTTGGTTGCGCCTACGATGGTCTCGGCGAGCGTGCACTCCTGCGCATCAGCAGTGCAGGCTCATCGTCGTTGGCTTGCGTCAGATGGGCCCGCTTATCGCAATTCGGCTTGTGACAGTCCTCTGTCTAGTGGTCGTAGATGCCATAATTGTGGCACTTTCCCTTCTTGTCACGCGTGCGGACGGACGCATCGTCGTTGCCATTGTTTGTATCGTGTGGCTATGACCTCTCGGCCTGCCACACCCGCGACCACGGCTTTTGCCGCCATTGGAGTGGGCCTCGCCCTGCTTCCTCTTCTTCGTGTGAGCGGGCCACTCCTATTCGGTAAGGAGAAGACAGCTACATGTGCTGCCAGAGTCGCCGTCGAGATCATACCGCTCCTCGACGGCTAGAAGCCGACCGATAAGCTCTTCCATGGACAACGTCTTGAGATCCACAAGGGTTTCAATGGAGATGGCGACTTGCGTGTACCTAGGTGGAACAACACGAAGAAACTTTTTAACTACCTTCTCTTCGGACAACTTGTCGTCGAGTAGTTGCAGGTCGTTGACGAGCCCCGTGAGTCGCATCGCGAAGTCCTCGACGGACTCATCGTCCTTGAACTTGATTGTCTCAAAGTCGGTGCGAAGTTTCTGCGCCTTTGTCTCGCGCACACGTTCGACCCCCATCCGTAAGGTCTTTACAGTGTCTCATGCTTCCTTGGTAGTGTCTTTTACCGCTAGTGTTCGCAGCATCTTCGACGACACGACTCGGAGTATGACGGACAGGGCCATGCTATCGTCTTGGTAGTCGGCGACCCCAGGTCCGATCGCCTCCCACAGGCCTTGCGCCTATATGTTGACTCTCATTAAGAGAGCCCAATCCACGTAGTTGGTCCGTGTCAGCATCGGGTACTTGACTTTATCCCATCTCTCATTTACTACCCGCTCCATGATGCGGCCGTCGCCGCTTCCTCCACTGCCATCGTCGATCCTGGCGCATGGCAGGGTGGGAGAAGAACTATATTCTGCCATCGTCACTTGTTGGCTCTGAAACCACTTGTTGGTCCAAAGAATGAAAGAGCAAGCACTCTGTAAAGGAATTGTTGGCTCTGATACCCCGCGGACAGGGCCACCCAGCCTCCTCGAACGGGCATGCCAAGCCTACTTGGATGGAGGGGAGGCTCTATTCTAGCACTCTGGGTAGTAGACCTCCCTCCGTGGAGGGGGTCTGCAACCTAGAGTCCTCAATAGGGAGCCCTCCCCCGCGGAGGGGTCTGCAACCCAGAGTGCTCAACAGGGAGCCCTCTCCCGTGGAGGGAGGTCTACTACCCAGAGTGTTCGACATGGAGCCTCCCCTCTATCCAAGTGGGCTTGGCATACCCGCTCATCGAGGAGGCTGGGTGGCCTTGTCCGCTGGGTATCAGAGCCAACAATTCCTTTACAGAGTGCTTGCTCTTTCATTCTTTGGACCAACAAGTGGTTTCAGAGCGAACAAGTGACGATGGCAGAATCAAGATCTTCTCCTACCCTACCATGCGCCAGAATCGACGATGGCAGTGGAGGAAGCGGCAATTGCCGCATCATGGAGTGGGTAGTTGTCACGTCCCGCTCCCGTAGGAGCAATCGTCCTCGCTAAGACGTGATGCCGCACGAGCCTAGATTGCGCTCGTGCAAGGCGGGATCCATAACGGCCGATTTTAGCGGCTGCGACGGGCTCGTCGCACAGAAGTTCCATGCAGAGACATTGAATAATAGCAGCGAAAATTTTAAAGCAAAACACAAGTTATCCAAGGAAGCTCTTTATTGATATTGAGACAAAGATTACAAAGGGCGCAAGGCCAACATTACAAGTCTCTCAAGCTCACTCACCTCACATTACAAGTCACTCAGCTCTCTCTCATCTCTCAATATATGTCTTGAACCAGCGGATGCTTCGGAAGGCGACGTCCATACATTATGTCCTGTATAAGTCTTGACTCTATGCGGCCGCACGCTTCGAATCGCCAAGGAACTCCGTGCCTCGACGCATCCAAGCGAGCTCCGCGCCACGAGCTTCTACCTGTGCCTGCACATGAAAACTATGTGGGTGTCAGTACTCAACTGTACTGGTGGAATGAGCTCCTCGCCCACCCATACAAAACCAACACGTTTGATTTACTTTTGTGCAACATAGTCCCCTTTATGATTGTCTTTCTAACTTGCCTTAGGATCAGTTTTAGGACCGACGCCTTGGCCTATTTGTGTCTCTAGACCATCACGTGCTTGCAACATTAACGTTAACCTATCAAGTCGTGTTTGCCTTACGGCCCAAAATCAGAGACGTAACTACGCGGTAGTACCCAATTTCCTTATGACTGTGCTACAAATCCTTTGTGCCGTGCCTCGCAACTATGTGCGACTCAACCATATCGCCGCCTCGCGGCCCGTGCTATTTTGATCACCAACTGACCCAATCAAGACTTCTGGGCTAAGTGTCACTTGACCAACTTTGCCTTGCGGCGTTTCCTGACTTAAACTCAAGACAACTTTCATCCAAACTATACAACTTATATGCCGACAACTCAAGACTCGACGCCACATCTCGTGCCGAAGCACGACGCCTATGTTGATGCCAAATCTTAGGCCTAAACATTCCTTATGCTCTAACTTGTACACACACCTTCGACTTGACTCCTTGATATAGTGCACTCACGACTCGACTCAGTCCAAAGGCACACTCGCGGATTGCCGCCCGTGCCGACTCATCTATATGAACTTGGTCACTGACTCCTAGAGCCATTGTGGACTCCCTTTTAGCTGAGTATAGGATGGACCGATTCGGGTAGCTAGCCCTAATGAGCGTCCACCGAATACTTTGTCCCAGGGGCAGCTATTTTAGACTCCCAGAGCCATTTTTGTTTCCTTAGGCCGCATCGGTCCCGTGGCGCCACAGGTTGCCGTGGAGGAAAACTCTACCTTGTCGACAAGTTGTCCATGACCATGCAAGACTCGACTCAAACTGACGTCTCACACAGTCAATCTACTTCTAGTGTTACCATCTCTTTCCGGGCCAAGTTCAATACTTCTCACATTTGAGACCTTGCCTCGATGACCCAGTCGCGAGCATTCTTCTTTCTTGCCTCGACGACCCAGTCGCGAGCATTCTTCTTTCTTGCCTCAACGACCCAGTCGTGAGCATTCTTCTTTCTTGCCCTATCATTTCACTTAACTCAAGAACAACTATTGGACACTTTTCAAACTCAATAAATCAACCGTGGCCCGTGTCTTAAAACACTAAATTCGTGGCATCGTGTCTTAAACCAACTTGAAACTCAATGTGACACCATCGCCCAAGTCATACTCCATATGACGGGCCTTCCGATCGTAAGACTATGTGGTTATACCTGGCCGTAGAACTCATAGGGCCGTGCCTGCTACTACTCTTGTTAGCTTAACGTACTTGCATAACTTACTTTGCAACAACTTGACGAGCAAAGGCTGCGTCAAGCCTTGCGTCGTAGGAACGTGCCGTGCACGCGTTCGACTTTGAAAACCAAACTATTTGGGGTGCCTAGACTTATGCCACAAGCCGTGCAATACAACTTAACCCGTCGGCGAGCAGAAGCTATGCCACGCCTTGGGCGAAGAGACCGTGCATGCTTTTTGAAGCATTTATGCGGGCGACGCCTATGAATTTGGCTAACTCTTAGCTTGTGGCGAATACCAACTTTTCCTTCTCCCAAGTCACGGGACGAAGGACCGAGTGTCATTTTTAAAGTACGCCGTGCACCAACTCTAAGGCGATCGTTGGATCTTTCCATATTCTAACTCAATTCGACCCGTCGGGATTATTCTCTATCTATGTGGATTCGTCTCTTTTATTATCAAGCCTACTTGTGCAAGTTGAAAACATGTGATTTATTATGTGAAGGCAAAGATGAGGCGAGTTCACCGAAACTACCCCACCTGAGCGAGCGGTCGTCTCGACCGAGCGATGTCCCTGAGCAGCCGTTGCAAGGCTAAGTTCGAACGCCGTCGGCGTTCCTATTCCTCCGATTGACTGAGCGGGACGGGGCACTACATCATACACCACTCAGAAAAAGTTTCGTCCTCGAAACTAACTGAGTACTTACTCATTGACTTACCACTCGAACGTTCAACGACTCTCGCACACATTTCTCCTATGCATTTTCCAAATTCGAGCTACGCTCGTGCTACTATCAAGCTTTTCTTTAATACGATTTCAAAATTCTCGACACTCTTACATTCCTCAAGTCTCACTTTGATTCAACGTATCACTTAGTTGGATCGTGCACGTACTCCAGGCGTCCCCAAAATACATGCATTTCAGCCAAGCCTCGTGATAGAGAATCCGCCATCGCCACTCGAGTCGGATCGTGCACATATTCGGACGTCCCTGATATACATGCATGTCAACCGAGACTCGCGAGTGGTGCCTCCTCAAATCCTACCACTTCGCACTCGGACGTCTGCCTAACCGCTAGGCTATGTCTTTCCCTATGTCTTTCCGTCAGTATTGGAATCATAGTTTCCAAACAACGACATCAACACTGACCCCATCCTAAGGTCAAACCAAGTTGATAGTACGGGATTTTCTACCCAAGCTCGCATCACTCTGATTTCTAAACATCGAGCATAGATTGCCTACACACATCCCAACATTTGTCGCACGGGGTCTGAGTCATTCAGCAAAGCCATCCTACGACAACTCACGTTCAACCAATTTCACGACATCTCAATATCGCTTGTTCAACAAACCATCTTCGCATAGTCTATCTCTTCGAACACGTTCGACATAATCCGTCTATCAATCCTTCTCGAATCAAACACGCTATGACACAAATTGCCGCTAACCAAAATTTCACATTCCACATTCCCTAAGTCATCTATCCCAATCCACGAAATCGATCACAAGGTCATCTGACTTAACAATACGTTGCGCCCCGATCTCACGCGAGTCAGATTATCCACGGTGGGCATGAATCACCATGCACGCTCCCGCGGGATAATTATCCTCATCGGGACGTAACTCCTGTTTTGCGTCTAGACTAATTCATTCTCGATGCGCGGATTGGACCTACTCAATCCTCAAGTTTATTTCATTCATCAATCGTAAGTCCTACAAATCCTCGAGTTTACCTTCGCATCAAGCCAACAGTCGAGACAATCGAAGTTGCCGCATCTCAATTTTTTTTTCTGAGTTCGATCATTCCCGCGACATGAATCACCATGCCAGCGCTCACGCGGAACGATCACCCCAAATCCGACGCAACGCATGTGCGAGGCTAGGGTTGCACTCGCGCAAGACAAGATCGTCGACGTTGTGTCTATCAACGTAACCATCAAGACACGATTATTTTTATCCAACATTCATCTCAATCAAAATCCTAAGTATAGCATCCAACCGAACAATAACATTTGCACGATCGTCATTCGCCGAGTCAGAGTACCCCCGAGTTATCGCATATCGATCTTTGATACACCTCAATACCATCGATGACATGCATAACCTGACGATCTTCCTTTGCAACAAGTTCCGAGTCATGCGAATGATGCTATCGTCCGACTGGATAATCTCTTCGACATTCAATTCAAGTTCGATCATTATCCCTCGAATCATTCACAACATCAATTTCCTCAAACCAGTTTCACGTATTGTTCATCCGTTTATCTTAAGTTATCGACCAACGTGTTTCCTCAATTGCAACATTCCTTGCTAACTCAAATCATCGAGCAACATTAAATCCAATCCTTAGAGTCATTGCGTAACTTCAAAATTCAACTTTTTCATGGCAGAAGTGCCGGTTATCAAAGGGAGGCCTTTCAGATTCAACAACGCATGAATTCATATGGAAGTCTATGAGGAGGCAGTTCAGCAAGGTTGGGAGTCTGGGTTGACTGAAACTGCTCGGTTCAAGATTGTTCAAAAATTGAAAGCTATTAAAGGCCTCCTCAAGACCTGGAATAAAGGCAGACCTCCTACTCCACTCCAAGAACTGGAGGACAAGCTGACTGACATTCAACTGAGGGTTCAGCTAGACCCGCTTAACCCCGTCCTCATGGAAGAGGAGGTAGTCCTCCAAGATCATTTGCGCAAGAATACTTTCTTAAACGAAGTCCAGGTCAGACAAAGAGCTAAATGTAGCTGGCTTAGAGATGGAGATAGGTGTTCTAAATTCTTTCAGCTACTGTCAAGGCTAGACAGAGTCGAAATACCATACACGGATTGCTTGATCTTAATGGAATTCTCGTTACTGGGGATGATGGTATCCGAAATGAGGCGGTGCGGTATTTTCGGGATCTCTACAACCAGAACTCCTACCCGAACGTCTTTCCACGCATTGATTTCAAGAAGATGGTTTCTCGGCTAGAAAATGTTGTCTTACGGACAACGGTGTCGATGGAGGAGATACATTTTAGTGTTATTAATGCAGACCCTATCAAATCGCCAGGACCGGATGTCTTTGGGGCAGACTTCTTCAAGAAACATTGGGAGATGATTAAGATATACGTCCTGGATGCGGTGAGAGAGTTATCTTTGGTAAACTGCTTAAGGAGCTTAACCACACGTTTTTGGTCTTAATTGCTAAAGTCGAGGGTACGACTTCGCTAGTAGATTTCCGGCCGATAGCGTGCTGTAATTTCTCATACAAGATTATAACCCACCTGATGTCTGACCGGATGAGAGATGTTATAAAAGAGCTTATCTCCCCTAATCAGACGACCTTCATCAAAGGGTAATCCATCTCGAAAAATTGTCTGCTGGCTCATGAGTTTGTTAGGAATTTCAATTATTAGGGAGTTAACAAAGCGTGTCTAAAGCTGGATCTCAGGAAAGCCTATAATATGGTGAATCGAGATTTCCTTTGTCACATCATGATCTGTATGAGATTTGTCAAATGGTGGGTGGACATGATAAAGGAGTGTGTATGCTCTGCATCATTCTCGATTATAGTTAGGGGACAGCTGGAGAGCTTTTTCGGAAGCAGCAGAGGCCTGAGACAAGGGGATCCCTTCTCTCCCTATCTTTTTGCAATGGTCATGGAATTCCTTACTTGTCTCTTGGATGATGCGATACTGGATGGACTGGTTACCCCTATATTTCGGAAGGTGAACCCTGTGGTTTCTCATCTTATTTATACTGATGACTTGCTAGTGTTCATAGAGTCGTCTGACAGATCCCTTGACACTCTTAAGTGTTTATTCGATACCATGGAAAAATTGTTGGATTTGCAACTAAACAAGAACAAGAGCCAAATGATCCGGAATCGTACTTGTGAGAATAAGGAGGCATGGCTGGCCAAAATGGACATTGTAGAAGGAATGCTTTCTGTGAGATACTTGGGTCTTCCCTTTCAATCAACTATGCTGCTAATGCGGAGTGTGAAGGTCTCCTCAACTATACACAATCGAGACTAGAGGAATGGTAGGCGCATATGCTCTCTTTTGGAGGGATGATTGAACTTATTAAAGCCGTAATTGAAGCAGTTGCCCTTTTCTGGCTACAGGCCATTTTGCTGTCCAAGGGTACGATGAAGAAAATTGAAAGCATATGTGCGGACTTCTTGTGAAAAGGAGGCATACATGCAATTAGTTGGGAGGAGTTGTGTCGGCCTAAGAAGGAAGGTGGAATTGGACTGTGATCTTTGGGTCTTCTCTAGGAAACTGCTTATCACAAACTGTTCTAGAGATTCATCAATGGAAAGTCTCTTTGGGCTGAATAGATCAAGGGAAGGTACTTTCCGAAAGGGGACTTCTGGTCAGCTAGTAGCAACAACAACTTCTCGGTCACCATTAAAGCCTTGTTGAAGACGAGAAGCAAAGCTAAGGGTAAGTTGACTAGAGTTATAGGCTCAGGGGCCCAAACCAGCATTTGGCATGATCCTTGGATTGGGCCCACTAGCCTGATTGAGAGGGAGGGATGACATGTTTATGAGCTGATGGGTTCTATGGAAACGGTTAGCAGACTTGTCCAAGAAGGAGAGTGGAAGATCCATGGCCATTTGATTGAGACGGCTTATGCTAAAGATATCCGGACAGTGGAGATTGATAGACAAGCAGTGGAGGATTACTAGACCTGGACAAACATGGAGAAAGGCACTTTCAAGTTCAGATACAGACTGATCATGAGAAGGTTTATTGGGCAGAGATATTTTGGACCAAAGGGGCTGCAGTCAAGATGTTGCTGTGCTTGTACAAATTAATCAAGAATAGTCTTCTTACTAGAGACATGTTGAGCAATTTTGGCATCCCCTGTGAGTACATGAAGTGTTGTTTATGCGGTAAACATGATGAGGTCAGGGATCATCTGTTCTTCGCTTGTGACGTCACTTGGGAGATTTAGTGTATGTAGAGACGAAAATTGGAAAAAATCCATGGTCAACGTAGAGAGATTGTTGCGGTCTTAAATGATATTAAAGCTCAGAAGGGGAATGGAGCGAGAGGTTATCGTTGTCTTAGAATTATATTTGGGGCGGTGTTATGTCACATCTGGAGGAAACGCAACCGACGTATCTTTGAGGGCCGATTCCTTAGTACTTTTGTTGTACAAAAAAATATAGATGCTGACATAGATATCTTAGACCCCAGATGACTCATTTTGTAATATGGGATAGAGCTAAGTTGTAATTATCGTTGATCAATAAAATTTATCTTCTCCAATATATATATATATATATATATTTTTTTTTTGGAAAAAGGGTAAATTTTATTCCACTATCATCGCAATAGGTTACAACATAGAGATACAGTCCCAACTCAGGGGGACATTACTAGTACATCCGACTCAATGTTTTGAAGGATGCCCACTGGTGTAGTGGACAGCCCCTCATAAATGCGCCGGTTCCTCTCCTTCCAGACATGCCAAACAGATGCAGCAAGTCTCAATCTGGCACAGCTGGCCCAGCTCTGCTCCTGGCCCCTGCAATCACCAATCCACTTAAGGATTTCTCTGAAGTCCCGCTCCCTTCCAACCCCTCCCAAGTGTCTCCGGCTCTGCTCCGCCCAGATGCTCCATGCCACGTGGCACTGAAAGAACAGATGCCCAATGGATTCATTCTCTGTCTCACACAAAACACACTTAGGGTCAGGGACAGGGACCCCGAACCGAAGTAGTCGGTCCCTAGTGAGTAACCGGCCCAGCACCAGTTTATAAGCAGACAGTTGCATCTTCCTGGCAAGCCCCTTCCCCCAGACAAAGTCGTACTCCTCAATATCATCGAAGTGGGGGCGAACAAGGTCGTAGCAGCTACTAAATCTGAACTCCCCCGCACCCTCCGAGCGGCCGGGAGGGGCCCAAACCCAGACATCAGACAGTGCCGTAGGAGTGATCTGCACCTGTCTGATCTCCTCACCTAACTGAGCAGTGAAACGATACTCCTCTGGCCTCCAGACCCCACCACTGATGATATGCCTACAAGTCAGACCTCTGTACGCCATACCGTCCCTCTGGGGACCCAGAATCTCCAGAAGAGACTGACCTGAAATCCACGGATCGAGCCAAAGGTCCGGCTCCCCTCCCTCCCTCATCTTCTGCCGAATAGCCGTCCGAAGTACAGGACGGTTCCTCAGGATATGCTTGAAAGACACAGAGAAGTTGTTGTCAATTTCACATACCCAGAAGTTCCTGCCCCGGAGATACCGACTAGTCATCCAGGCCGACCAGAGAGAATCGCCCTGAAGGAACCTCCATGCCAGCTTGATCCCCGCCGCCTCCCTGACAGATACAAGGGATCGCAGACCCACACCTCCCTCCTTCCTGGGCCGACAGAGCTGCTCCCAAGAGATGGCATGAATCCCCCCATGCCAAATGAACTTGGCACATATGCCCTCAATCTTTCTGATAGTAGCCAAAGGAACCATAATAGATTGGAGCCAGAACAAAGCAATAGCAGAAATGACCGATCGAACCAGCTCAATACGCCCTCCAAAAGATAGGCCAGCCGCCTGCCAGCCCTCTACCCTCCTCTGTGCAAAGTCCACCAGACTCTGACATTCTCGGTCCTTCGCGTAGTTGACGGAAAGGGGCACCCCCAGATATTTCACCGGGAGGTCCCCCTTTTCCACCCCAAGCTCCATGGCCCGCTCCTCCTTCAAAGTGCAAGAGTTGCTGAAGTAAACTTTGCTCTTGTCCCTATTTAACCGAAGGCCCGATAGCTGACCGAACTCTTCCATCACCGCCGCAAGCTCCCTCATCCCTCGCATGGAAGGCCTCAACAAAACCAATAGGTCATCCGCATAAATGAGATGTGAGACCACCGGAGAGACCCTGCTGTATATCGGTACAATCCTCTCCCGATGCACCGCAATGTCCATCAAACAGGTGAAATACTCCATCACGAGGGTGAATAGGTAGGGGGAAAGCGGGTCCCCCTGCCGAAGCCCCCTGCTGCTGCCGAAGAACCCGTATGGAATATCCTGAATGAGGACCGAGAAAGTAGGAGAGGTGATGCACTCTCTGACTCTGTCCACCCATGTCTCGGAGAATCCCATCGCACCCATCAAATGACAGAGGAAGTCTCTGTTGACGGTGTCGTAGGCTTTCCTCAGGTCGAGCTTCACACAGGCCTTCATCCCTCCAGGCTTGTGGAACTCCCGAATCAGCTCATGAGCCAGCAGGCTATGCTCCGCAATAGACCGCCCCTTGATGAATGCCGCCTGATTCCGAGAAACCAGGCCCTGCATAGCATCCTCCATCCTCCTGCACATAAGATGAGTAATTATTTTATACAAATAATTACAGCAAGCAATCGGTCGGAAGTCAGCAAGAGAAGTCGTCCCCTCCTTCTTGGGCACTAGCGTCAGGAAGGTGTGGTTCAGCTCCTTCAGGAGCTTGCCCGTATCAAAGAACTCCTGAACAGCCGCAAGGACCTGGACCTTGAGGATACCCCAATGACGCTTGTAGAAGCCACTGGAGAAACCATCCGGCCCAGGATACTTGGAAGCATCAGCCTGCATCACAATCGCCTCCACCTCCGCCATCCGGATAGGAGCCATAAGAAGACTATTGCCATACTCCGTAATCAACGTCTTCGTAGTCAGCTGCGGGAATACCGAAGGATAGTCCGTCTGAAGATAGAGCTCAGAATAGAACCGGACAGCCTCCTCCTGGATAGCAACCTGGTCGGTCACAAGACGTCCGTCCCTGCCAATCAGTCTCTGAATACGGTTCCGGTGCTGGCGAGCCCGGATGACATCATAGAAGAATCTGGTGCAGCGATCCCCATCCTTGAGCCAGGAGCATTTGGCCCGTTGGGCCGCACTAATCTCCTGCTGGAGCCGCAAGGTGTTGACCTCTGCAGCCAACTTCTTCTCTCTAGCCGCCATCTCCCCACTCATCATGTCGCCCTGAAGATCTGACTGCAGGTCTCTCAACTCCGCCTCCTTCTCCTGTAAGGAAGTCCGGGGGAGAGCCCTCACCCAGTCTCTGATGGCGCGTTTGGTCTTCTTCAGCCTGTGAACCATACAAAACTGGGCAGTGCCGACCGCCTCCTGGCAAAGACCACCCGCCACAGTCTCCTCATATCCAGCCGATAGGAACCAACTGTTATCATACCGGAACGGACGGGCTCTCCATCTGGGACTCTCCATGAAGCGCACCAGGATCGGCGAGTGGTCACTGGTCCCCGCAGGGAGCCCCTCAGCCACAGAAGAGGGGAATAGGCGGAACCAATCACTGTTCCCCAAAGCACGATCGAGCTGGCATGCCACCCTGCTCACCATCGTCTTGTTGTGCCATGTCCATATGTGCCCTACCCTCTCCAGATCCCTGAGCCCGGACTGGAGCAGGCAAGACTGAAAATCTGAGAGGATCTGGTCCGGGACCGGCCTCCCCCCCAGCTTCTCCCCCCTGTATAGCGTAGCATTGAAGTCTCCCATAATAAGTAAGGGGAGATGACGATGCATCGCTAAGGAACTCAGCCTGATGATGTCCTGCCACAAGGTCTTCCGGCGCCTCCTGTCATTGTGCCCGTAGACAGCACCAAGTAAGAATCGGAACCCACCCTTGTTGGTGAAGGAGATAGCCACCAGCTGGTCAGACATGAAAACCTTCTCTCCCTCCCAACTAGCTCCATTCCATCTAACCCAGATCCTCGCCATATCACAGAGACCAAGGTTGTGGAGCTGGACCCAGTCCGTAGGAGTTCTACGGGACAGAGTTTTCGCCCCCCTGATCTTAGTCTCTAGTAAGATCGAGATTTCACACTTTTCCTTCCTCAGCACCTCACTAATCTCCCTCCATCTCCCCAGAGAACACCCCTCCGGACATTCCAGGCAAGGGCCGACATCTAAACCGCGGGTGGGGTCCCCTGAACATCCTCTGAAGGGGCACCCGGGGAGAGTGCAACTTCCATATCTCTGGTATCCTCAACTCTATCCCCCTGAAGAAGAAGGGGCAGAGCAGGGGCCGCAGCCCCTTGTGGGTCCCCCTGTGGAGGAGGCTGAGCTTGGACCGCCACCCATTTAGGATTGACCTTCCACACTCTCTCCGTCCCACCTTGTCCGCTGTCCTCACTATGCGACTCCGTAGCCTGGCGCTTCCGACTGTAAACCTGAAGAGCTAGCGTGTCTTTATCTCCATTTCGCCTGTCCTCCTGTCCCATACTCCTGGTGGTCATGGTCCTCGTCCCCATATACTCAACCATCGCTCCAGCAAGAACCTCCGTCGGAGACCCCTCATATTCCCCAGAGATGGGGGAAGGGTCTGCCTCCATCTCATCCTCCATCAAGCCCACCTGGTCAACTACTGGGGAGTCAGATTTCAATGAATCTACTCCCACCTTATGGAGAAATAAGGGGAGCGTTTTATTTTGAGTGGATTTGTAGGTTGATCTTCGACACGGTTGAATCATTCTAGCAACATTGTTTTTTTGTTGTCATACTTTTGGTTAATGAGTAGAAAATGATGAGATGCTAAGATAGAGTTGTGGAGATATACTATAGAATCTAAGATGTTTAAAATTAGTAAGACAAAAAAAAAACAATATATGGAATGTAACTTAAACCAAAACGTAAAAGAAAAGGGGAGTACATATATATGGACAAGAGATACATTGGAGTGATGTTTTCAGTATTTAGGATCAATCATTCATTATGGTGGAGATATTGAGAATGATATGCATATTATTAAAAGAAAATTGTTGAACTGGAGTTATTTAAGAGTACTTTGTGACCAGAATATACCTTTGAAGTTGTAAGTTAAAAGAATCTTGTTTAACTGAAATGCTACTAACATGTCGCTAAGAATGAGTATGGATTCAGAAATATGCTACGCGTGTTATGTTACTGCTCATATGAATTGAAAAGAAGAAATATGATTTTCGATTATGTTTTCAAAATGAATCAGATCTCTTGAGTTGTATATGGCATGAAGTGAAAGTAGGTAGAAGTAGAAAAACTACTATTAAAAGCTATGTTTTCTTACTAAATTACTTAGTGATATTTTCAACGGGTGTTGCTTTTGTTTTCAAGTGCATTCCCTAGTGTGCTGACCTCCCACTAGATTGTTCGTAGGTATTTAATGTTATGTTGGATGTTTTGTGGCGATTTAGATCTAGTTGATTTTGGTTATGTTTCTTGATTTAGAATAGAATGAGGTATAGTACTTTGGTAGTTGCCTTAGTACCCAGTGGGTTTCTTGGTGTTGTGAGTATTAGCTTGTCCTGTGAGTTGAGCAGTTTGGTTCTGCGTAAGGTGCGCTATTGTTGAGGCAGAGATTGTTGGTGAAACTTTAGATATGTTTGGTTTGAGTTCGCCGATGTAAGTGTCCGATGGATTTGGATATCGTGTTAGGTGGTATAGACATATGCATCGTATATCAATGGATGCTCCAGTAAGGAGGGACAATAAGATAGTAGTTAAAGGAGTTGCTAAGATTAGAGGTAGACCTAATCAAACATGGATTGAGGTTTTAAAGAATGATATGTTTTTTCATGGTCCTACCGAGGACAGTATCGGATTAGACATACCAAAGGGCCAACGATCCGACTCGCAACCCAGGAGTGATTAGGATCCAACCCGGATTGTGCTATCCCAAGCCGACCGGACCAGGTTTGGTTTTTTTTTTCGTAACTTGTTTTTATTAGGGGCCCCTTATTATTATATTATTGCACTAATTATTCCTGGCATGCTCCTGCAAATGCATGGAAAGAGAGTTGGTTAAAGAATCGTTGAGGGATCACGACCATTCCATTGTCTCTTTCTTAGATCTAAGCTTTCCTCTTTCAAAACCCTTGAAATATGAAACATTACGATCTTGATCTGATTCATACACCTTTGTGATTCTACGATCCAATATGATCTTTTCAACTATGCATATAGTTATTGACCGATACTTGGGGTAACTATGGTCTTTAGTAATCCCAAACAATTTTGTTAACATATTAAATTGATTCGTGTAAAACATCCACTAACATTTCACTTTCTCATGTCTTGACAGGCATATCATAATTAGATCGATTTGTCCGTTGATTTTAACCAAAATGACAAACGATTTACTTGCTGATTTATGTCCTTTGCTAGTAAAAAACGATATGTCGGATGACAAATCTACAAATGGTTAAGGACGGAGTTGACAACTGTGAGACGAGAGAGTCAGCTAGAGTCGGCACCGATGTTCGACTAGCATGTTCATAAGTGCAATAAGATCCGATGGAGGAGTGAGAGGTTGGTGGCAGTCAGGTTCACGTTAAGTGAAAGATGGAACAAATATATTTATTTAGGTTGCGTTTGGATACTAAGAAAGTGAGGGAAAGGAAAATAAAATTAAACTTGATCTTATGTATTAAATGATATTATGTTTCTATATGAACCACTTCCACTTTTCTCTACTTTCCCCCACTTTCCTCCAAACTAAACATAACCTTAGGGTTTTCTTTGGACTTTATGGGTTTTGGATTGGATTACTAGTGCGGAGGGAAAATTACTAGTGCGGAGGGAATTAGGATTTTTTTTTCTTGACTTTTTGGGTGTGAGCTTGGTCTGGTTGGACAGTGGGCAACAAAGTTGGTTTAATGTTGCGGGATAGGAGAAATTGGGCTTTGATTGGTTATGTCATAAGTTATTTAAAATTTCAAGTGGAGCAGACGGACTTTCTTGGACTAGTACTGCCCACGACAAATGTTGATGAGACTTACTTGTACGAGTACCTATGTTGACACATCCATGTTTGTATCCAACACGATTCTCCCTTGACACTTGTCGGATGAGGGCTACTCATGTACAGCTCCAAAGGGACCCAAAATATGTTGAAAGTAATATGACATAGTTGTGGTCATGCAAGACATGAAGGGGACATCACCTCCTTTCAATGGATCCTTCTAATAACTACTTACTAAAACATGCATTAATATATAAGTTTCTAAAACTTGTTTTACATATGTGACTTTGTATAACACTCAACTATGATAGGTTGCCATTAGTGACACTGGTATACAAGAAGGCGTAACATGCATCATCATTTGCCATAGTTGGATCATGGTTTTATTATGGGTATATATATGGGATGCATGTAGAATAGGACCATGTCTACTTCTAGACCATTTTTAGAACCATAAAAACAATGAGGAAAGAATCCCCACATTTCATTAAAGAAAAATTAACGAAAGCCAACCTCCACAAGCAGAAACAATAGTTACACAACCTGTAGAGAATAATTGTTGTTGTGTTTTATTGATTGGCTACTCCACTACTTATAGGGAGTCTAGCTCCTCTTCATATTACATTTTCCAATGTGGGACTAAATCCCTTATTAGTTCTCAACACTCCCCCTCAAGATGGGCGATAGATATTAATCATTCCCATCTTGTTACATAGCTTCGACAGACTTAATGAACTAAGACCCTTAGTCAGACAGTCTGCCACTTGTTCTTCTGAGCGAACATGATCAATCTTCAGTATCCCTTGTTCCAGCTTCTCTTTGATGAAGAATCGATCGATCTCGATGTGCTTCGTTCTGTCGTGCTGAACTGGATTGTTAGCTATACTTATTGCAGCTTGACTATCGCTCAGAAGACGTAACGGTGTTCCCTTGTCCAGCTTCAACTCTGTCAGCAACGCTTTCACCCACAGCAACTCCGACACTCCTAAAGCCATTGCTCTGTATTCTGCTTCAGCTGTAGACCGTGCTACCACAGACTGTTTCTTGCTTCTCCATGAGACCAAGTTTTCTCCTACAAAGACACAATATCCCGTGGTAGACCTTCTATCGTCTATGCAGCTCGCCTAGTCTGCATCGCAGTATCCCTCAACTTCTATACATCCATTCTTCTTGAACCATAGCCCTTTCCCCGGCGTCCCTTTCAGATATCTCAAGATCTGAAACACTGCATCCATATGACCCGTTCTTGGATCATGCATGTAGCGACTTACTACACTCACCGCAAATGAGATATCAGGGCGAGTGTGCCCCAGATAAATCAATTTCCCTACAAGTCGTTGATATCTTTCACGATCAACTGGCTCTCCTGCTTCTGCTCCCAACTTGCACTTCTGGTCAATTGGAGTGACTGCTGCTTTGCATCCCAGCATCCATGTCTCCTTCAGCAGATCTAGTGTGTATTTTCTCTGTGAGAGAACAATTCCTTGTTCGCCTTCACACGCCTCGATACCTAGAAAGTACCTCATCGCTCCTAAATCCTTTACTTCAAACTCTTTCGCGAGTTTTGATTTCAGCCTCGCGATCTCGACTTCATCATTATCTGTGATTACTATATCATCCACGTATACAGCAAGTATAGTGATGTGGCCTCTTGCATGCTGAAGAAAGACCGTATGATCTGCATTTGCTTGATGGTATCCCATGCCTGTAACAGTCTTTCTGAATCTGTCAAACCAGGCTCGAGGAGATTGCTTGAGCCCATATAGCGACTTCTTTAGTTTGCACACTTTTCCATGCGACGTCCCTCCGTCTGATTCTGTAGCGTAGCACCCTGGCGGGAGTTCCATGTACACTTCTTCTTGTAGGTTCCCATGGAGAAAGGCATTCTTCACATCTAATTGGTATAGTTTCCACCCATAGTTTGCTGCAATGGAGACCAGAGTTCTTACGGTGCTCATTTTCACTACTGGAGCAAACGTCTCATCATAGTCGATGCCATATGATTGTGTGTATCCTTTTGCAACCAACCTCGTCTTGTATCGTTCCACCTTTCCTTCTGACGTCTCCTTTACTGTGTACACCCATTTGTATTCCACAGTTTTCTTCCCTTTGGGTAATGGAACCAGCTCCCACGTCTTATTTTTCTCCAGTGCCCCAAGTTCTTCCATCATTGCAGCTTTTCACCTTGGATCTTTCTTTGCTTCCTGCCAACTTTTGGGCAACGAAGTAGAGTCTAATGATGCAATGAAGGCTCGATAATTCGAAGAAATGTTAGAATAAGACAGGTAGTTGGCAATATCATGTTCATAATCATCAAAATGACTAGGAGCCTTACCCGCATTGATGCGAGAAGATCTCCTTAAGGAAGCAATAGGTGGTGGAGAGATCATACCATCAGAGTCAGAGAGATCCGCATCAGAATCAGATTGATTCTGTACGGGGGCAACATCTTCAAGAGTTGGAGCAGGAGTAGACGAGGGACTTGGTACAGTAGGCACAGGGCACGGAACAGGCACAGTACTGGACTTCTGCTGTCTCCTTCTGTAGACTTGGAGCTCATTTTCCATTGTCTGCTGCTCCCCCTGTTTAACATATGTATCTTCTTCATCTTCTGTATCGGAGTCACTACTTTCTCCCCCTTTCGTCCAGTTTTCCACGACCGGGCATGGGACCGATCCGACTACAACAGATGGGCTTATTTTCTCCCCCTCACATCTAACACCCTCTGTGTTAGGTGTGTCACCAAATGCCGAACCGTCATCCGAACCATAATATGGTTCCAGTTCTCTGAATGTAACGTCCATGATTATAAACATCTTCCGCTCAACTGGGCTCCAACATGCGTATTCCTTCTGAGTTGTCGTGTACCCGACAAAGACACATTTAACCGCTCTAGGATCCAGTTTGCCAACTCCTGGCCTATTATCTTGGACAAAACATACACACCCAAATACTTTCGGTAGAACAGTGTACGTGGTTGCACCAGTAAGCATCTCCAACGGTGTCTTCCAGTCCAATACCTGATATGGCATTCTGTTGATGAGATAAGAGGCCGTTAACACCGCCTGCCCCCATAAGTGTTTCGGGACATTCATAGCCAGCATCATCGTCCGTGCAACCTCCAGCAGGTGTCTCCGTTCGGCCACACCATTTTGTGCCGGTGTGTAGGCACATGAAGTTTGGTGTATTATTCCATGAGTGGATAAATACTCAGCAACCTGCTTATTTGTATACTCCGTCCCATTGTCAGACCGTAAGCACTTAATTTTAGTGCCATATTGTGTTTCTACCCGGCGATGAAAGTCGCGAAACGCCTTAAAGACGTTGTAGGAACGAAATCGTAAAGCAGAATACTCTAGAGGGGGGGTGAATAGAGTTGGCAGCGGAATAATGCTAATTAAAAATGTTAGCAGCAAGATCACAGAATAATAATCACAACTAAATAATGTAAAGGCAGAGATAAGAAAGCAAACGCAAAGACAGCGATGTATATTGGTTTCCCTCTGTTGAGGACTAATCCAATCGGTAGAACTCTTGCTACCAGTTGAATCCACTATTGGCAAAACCGCAAGTTTTCTTACGAAGTCCTTGCAACTTCTACAACGCGAGCTTTGATACGAAGAACTCGTCCAACTTCAATTGTGAAGAGTTGAATCTTCTATCAAGCCTCTGATTACAATTACTCTGAAACTTTTAGACCGCACTGCACTGGCAAATCGACTAGAGGATTGTAACTGGCTTGGGATCTGAAATTTGAAGCTCGAGAAAAACTCTTTGGAAGACTGAAAGCTTTTTAGAAGAGAGAAGATTGAAAGTGAATAAGTGAGTTAAAATGATCGAAATCCTTCTCTATTTATAGGAGTTCCAAAGACAGAATTCGGACAGAATTCGGGCAGAATTCGGGCAGAACTCGATGAGCAAATCTCGGTCAAATCCGCAACTGCAGGAGGACCAAGTTCCAAGGAATTCAAAAACAAAACGGCCACTAACCGAACTCTGGCCGAACTCTGTCAGGGTTAGGTTATGGTTTTAGAATAAGTTTTTGGGGAATTTTGAAAACCTTTTTGAAGCTTTTGTAAATACGAATGTTTTACAAAACTAAGGATATTTTAAAAGCAGTTTGAAATCTTTTTGGAATAGCCTATTTGTCAGTACGACTCGGTGTACAAAGTATTCCTAGACTCAAATAAAATGAAAAATACATTGCTCAAAGAAATACAGACTCGAACAGGCAAACAGCGCTTCGGTCTTAAACTGTATAGATAGCTGTTCTTGATCATGTCCAAGAGTCCGAGATATCCTGACTAGTTCCATATATCGAGACAGAGTTTGATCAATTATTAAAATCAGTTTGACCAAATGACCAATGGGCCAACAATCTCCTCCATTTTGAAATTGACAAACTATGAATGATATAACATCTAAGCTTGAAATCAAATCAAAAAATAGTAAAGTAAAATTGTTCATATCCTGCATGCATTTTCTCAAAAGATGTTAGATCCTTATTTCTCCTCCGTTGTCACTTAGCAAAATAATTGCAAAAGAGAAAACTCCCCCGCAATCAATGCATAAGAAACAAACAGTGAAGAAACACATAGAAAAAATTATGACAGATGGTAGAAAAAATAACATCACAGGCATGTATTTGTCTCAGGCAGTTTATAATATAACAGAGAATTAATACAACAGTGAGAATAATAGAGAATTATGTCACAGGCAGTTTATAATATAGAAGCAGATAAAAGATGCTAGAAATAAATAAACTGATGTGAAAGATAAACTACGAAATCCATAAAGATAAAATGATGTGCAAGAAACATCAATAAATATCCAATACAAGTCTGATAATAAAAAGCTAAAAAGACAGAAACTTGGAATGTCGGAGACTTGGAATGTCGGAGCATTTCCAAGTATACAGTAGATAATGTCTAAGTCTCAAAAATCAACTAATATATCACATCTCATCATCATCATTATCATCATCAGCATGACCGGCATGTCCAGAAGGACCAGCTGCAGAAGTACCAGCTCCAGAAGGGTGAGGAGGAGCGCCAGTGTAAAATTCACCGATATAGTCTCGAGGAGCACAGTCAGAACGGTACCAATCATATGCGTTACCGGGCTGAAAGTAGGCATGAACAGCCTCATCCTCACAGCGGTAACCAGAGAAGGCTGGATCTCTAGGAATAGAACCGGCAGAATGTCCAGTCCGAGCAAATCGAAGATCAGCGAGAGAATTTGCTATCGCCTGATAACGAGTGACATCGCGGAACTCACGTTCGCGGGCCATATCCGTCATCGAGACGTACAAATCAGAAAGATGCTGGTGTATGCCTTCAAAGGTCATGGCATACTGCTGAGTAGGTGGAGCAGGTGGAGCAGTAGGAGGAACAGTAGGAGGAGCAGCAGCAGTCATACTACGACGAGATACCTTCAAAAACTTGGGCTCAGGGTCTTGAGTACAAGTTGACAAATCAATATCAAAACGCTGGAAGATGCGTGGGAGAATCATCGCATAAGAGAAATTTCTATCTCTTGTACGACAACGTCCCATCATCTGGATAATGGTCTTAGGGGCAGAAAAAGGAATCCCCTTAAGAATGTGGTACATAGCAGATAATTCAAGAGATGTCACATCATCCTTTGAAGTAGACTTCAGAAGGAGAGTGGAGTAGATGATGCGGTGCAATTCATAATTAAACAAGTTCAAGTTGTTTGCCTTGAACTTTCCAGAGCGAACTCGATCAGGTGCACAGAGTTCAGCTTTGAAACTAGCAAGTGTCGTGCCGTCGGAGAAATCAAATTCAGTGATATCAACAAGCGGTGTACCTTCTTTAGATAGACCAAGGATTTCTGCTAAGAGGACATCATTGAACTCGATGTCTAGTCCGCCAACACGAGTACTTACGTCAAACGTGTTTAATATGATATTGCAGTAGAACAGTCTAATGGCATTAGTTGCTACCAGAAAACAAAGTTTAACAACGTGTTGTAACCATAATGCCTCAAAATATTGGCGGTGTTCTGGAAACACAGTCCATTTGATAGGAGCGCCTGTGCATATGGATCGCATGGAAAAGTCTCCATACCACAGAAGGGCTTGATCTAGGGTTTGAAAGTAAAACCCATCGAACGCGCCATCGCTCGATTGAACTGGTGAAAAGAGGGAATCCGTGGGTGGATTCGAAGATGATCCTTCCTCACTAGGATTGGTCGTCTTCTTCCTCTTGAAGGGGTTAAATCCCTTAGGCGGCATTGTGCAATAAAAGTAAATATGCACGAAATTGAAAGGAGGAGAGATACGAAGTTATACCTCCCGAGATTCGAGTATGTTGTAGAGGACAACGAACTCCGCACGAATCCAAAATTTGGATGGATTTCACCACGTAGATAGGGAGAAACGGAGTGGTGAAGAACTAGGGTTTGAGGGCTCTTGCGCGGCTGCTGTTGCTGTGATGGTGGTGTTTAGAAGTAATGAAGAAGAAAGGCTCTCGGGTTCTGGTTATATAGCCAGATACCTTCAACCGAACTCGGGCCGAATTCGGTCTGAAGTCTGGCCGAATTCGCCTGGGGTTGGTTTGGAACACTTTCTTTTTCATTGGCTCATTTCAAAGATTTAATTCAAAGATTGGTAATTTTAACATTCAATTAATATAATTAATGTTATTTTATAGATTAAATATCGTTACACAGCGACTGTCTCAGATTAGCTGTAGGAGTACTGTCCCAGCTGGCGGAGGTTCACCGGGGAACTCTTAAGTACCGCTTCGCTTCAACCGTAGTTGTGGTGACAGACAGACTCTTTATTGGCTTGTCTCTAACACAGTTTTTGCGTATTGACATAAAATCATAAAATAAAATCAATTAACATTATTGACGTCCAAAATTCCTAATTCTCGACGTAAATAATTGAAACGATCTTCTGCTAGAGGTTTTGTGAAAATATCAGCTAATTGATTCTCAGTATCTATGTACACAAGGTCAATATCTCCATTTTGATGATGATCTCTAAGAAAATGATGTCGGATCTCGATATGCTTAGTACGAGAATGACATACTAGATTCTTAGTCAAATTAATAGTGCTCGTGTTGTCACAGAAAATGGGAATGTGTGTGTAAAATAAATCATAGTCTTCTAAGGTTTGTTTCATCCACAAAATCTGAGCACAACAACGTCCTGTGGCGATATACTCAGCCTCTGTTGTTGATAGGGCTACAGAATTTTGCTTTTTACTAAACCATGAGACTAAAGCCTTGCCTAAGAAATGACATGTGCCACTGGTACTTTTTCTATCAACTTTGCATCCAGCAAAATCTGCATCCGAGTAACCAATAAGGTCAAAGGACTTAGTTTTGGAATACCATAAGCCAACAGAAGAAGTGCCCTTAAGGTATCGAAAGATACGCTTAACTGCGCACATATGTGATTCCTTTGGATTAGCTTGAAAACGTGCACACAGGCAAACACTAAACATAATATCTGGACGACTAGCAGTTAAATAAAGTAAACTATCGATCATACCTCGATACTTACGTGTGTCGACCGGCTTGCCTTGTTCATCAATATCAAGCTTTGTTGAAGTTGCCATCGGAGTGCCAATAGGTTTGACATTGTCCAGATCAAACTTCTTTAGCAAATCTTTTGTGTACTTGGCTTGATTTATGAATGTCCCATTGTCAGTTTGTTTGATTTGCAGTCCGAGAAAGAATTTCAGCTCTCCCATCATGCTCATCTCAAACTCATTCTGCATACACTTAGAGAATTCTTGACACAGAGATTCATCAGTAGATCCAAATATAATATCATCAACATAGACTTGTATTAAGAGAAGCTTGCCATTAAAAGACTTAATAAAAAGTGTAGTGTCAACCTTGCCTTTTGAAAAACCGTTGTCAAGTAGAAATGAGCTTAGACGATCATACCAAGCACGAGGGGCTTGTTTTAAACCGTATAAAGCTTTCTTCAACTTGAAAACATGATCAGAGTTTTTAAAATCTGTGAAACCTGGAGGCTGTGCTACAAAAACTTCTTCTTTTATAAAACCATTTAAAAATGCACTCTTGACATCCATTTGAAATAATTTGAAATTATGAAAACATGCAAATGCACATAACATGCGAATGGATTCTAATCTCGCAACTGGGGCATAAGACTCATCGTAGTCGATACCTTCTTCCTGATTGTATCCTTGAGCTACGAGTCGAGCCTTATTACGAGTCACTAAACCATTCTCGTTCAGTTTATTTCGGAATACCCAACGGGTGCCAATGACCGGATGATCAATAGGTTTGGGAACAAGTTTCCAAACTTGATTCCGTTCAAATTGGTTTAATTCCTCTTGCATAGCATCTATCCAAAAACTATCACTACATGCTTCATCAATGGTTTTGGGTTCTAGCTGTGAAATGAATGCAACACTAGAAACAATATCTCTACTGGATGTACGAGTACTTACACCTTTGGTAATATCACCAATTACCAAATCCTTTGGATGATCAGCTGTAAATTTTAATCTTTTCGGCAGACTCTGAAGGTAGCTGGTTCCTGGATTTTCTCTAGGAGGATCAGCTAGTGCTGAGCTTGGTTGAGAATCAGCTGGTGTTGAGCTTGGTACAGTTAGATCTTCGTCATTGTCATCGATAGTCATTTGATTTAATTCATCAAAGGTGACGTTGATTGACTCTTCGATGATCATAGTTCGTTTGTTGAAGACTTTGTATCATTTGCTCTTGGCCGCATAACCTAAAAATATACCTTCATCGGCCTTTTCGTCAAACTTTCCCAAATTGTCTTTTGTATTAAGAATAAAGCATTTACAACCAAATATTCTAAAATATAAAACTGATGGAATTCTATCAAACCATAACTCAAATGGAGTCTTCTTCGATTTGGGTCGAATTAGAACTCTATTGAGAACAAAACAAGTTGTATTGACAGCTTCAGCCCAGAAATATTTGGGTAGACTAAACTGGTTTAACATTACTCTGGCCATTTCGGATAGAGTTCTGTTCTTACGTTCCACAACTCCATTTTGTTGTGGAGTCCTAGGGCAGGAGAACTCGTGTACAAAACCGTGTATGTCACAAAATTGCTCAAACTCTGCATTCTCGAATTCGCCACCATGATCGCTTCTAATACGAGTGATCATGTAACCTTTTTCATTCTGTACTTTCTTGCAAAAGGCGACAAATTCGGATAATGCTTCATTCTTGCGTGTCAAGAAGTATACCCACGTGTATCTAGAGTAATCATCTACAATTACAAAAGCATATAACTTACCTCCGAGGCTAGCAACTCTGCTAGGACCAAATAAGTCCATATGTAGCAATTGTAGAGGTCTAGTAGTACATACTGCGTTTACTGACTTGAATGTGGATCTGGTAGCTTTGTTCTTTTCACATTGGCTGCATACCGAATCCTTCTTGAATGTTATGTCCGGTAAACCGCGTACTAGCTTCTTCGTGGATAATCTTGAGATTGTGTCCATATTTGCGTGACCGAGTCTCATATGCCACAGATGACTCTCATCACTTTTAGCCATTAAGCATCTACCTGAAATGTTAGTTTCTTCCAACAAATAGAAAACATATATGTTGTCTTCCCTGATACCTTCAAAGATAGTACTACTAGTTGAGCTATCAACTATAGTACATTTGTCTTTGCCAAAGTTGATGCCATAACCATGATCAGCTAAATGACTTATGCTGAGTAGATTATGTTTCAACTCGGTAACCAGACAGACATCCTTAATCACAGGATAGGGAGACTTACCAACATCACCGATACCAATGATATACCCTTTCAAGTTGTTACCGAAGGAGACATAACCTTCCTTCTTTTTCTTCGACAGTGTTGCAAATAGTGTAGCGTCACCGGTCATATACCGTGAACAACCGCTGTCGAGAATCCATTTGCTTTTAGCATGTGAAAGGTGTTCCACCTACAAATCAGTTTGCAAATGAAACTTTTGGTACCCATTTCTTGTAGGGTCCTGAAATGTTAGCTTTTGGTATCCATGCATAAATATTTAAATCAACAAGCTTTCTGATTCTACATGCAGAAGAAATATGACCAATGTGGCCACAATAATGACACTGTGCATGTTTAGTGTTGAAAGCTGAGTGATGTGCACGGTTGGTAGGTTTAGGTTTTCTAGTATAGAAGAAAGCATACCTATAATCCTGTTTGGGCTTAACCTTTTGGGGTAAAGGTTTGATAGGGTTAGGTCTGACAGTGTTTGGTTTGGGAATGTTCCGATTATTCGGTAAGTGACACATGTTAGGGTAGGAAGCAGCAGTCTCAGGCTGTTTTCCTAACCTAATTTCCAATCTTTTGGAAGTGTCATACAACTTAGTATAGTCAGAAGTGAGTGCTTCCATTCTGACTTGTGCACTTTGAAGACTTTTCTTCTCTTTAGAAAGTTCTTCTTTCAGTTGGTCAATAACCTTGTCTTTCTCTTCAGATGACTTGGTAGTCTCGTGTAATAAGAGCTTAATAGAGGAAAGCTCACCAGACTCACTAACATTATTTCTAACCTCAGCTAGTAGGTCGGTAAGTCTTCCTATTTCACCTTTGTACTCTTTGAGTACCTTCTTAGAGGTCTGATATTTGCTACGCAGTTTCCTGTAATCACTTATCAGTTCACTGAAGGCATCTCCTAATTGCTCAAAGGTGAAGTCATCATATGTATCAACTACAGGTTCAGAGAGTACCTGATCGGATGCCATAAAGCATACATTTGCAGCGTCTTCTGATTGTTCATCTTCTGAGTCGCTGGCTTCACTTTCATGCCATATGCTGGTGTTGGCATATCTCCGAGATGTTGATCTCTTCAGGTTCCCTTTCTCATACCTGTTGCTCTTCTTGCTTGATGATGAGTTTGTAGGACAATCTTTCTTCATGTGTCCCTTCTTCTTGCAGCCATAGCAGACAGCATCATCTTGATACCAGTTGTTGCTGCTATTGTTTTCTTTGGCTTTCTTCTCATATCTCATGAATCTTTTGAATTTCCTTGCTAGGAGTGCTTGATCTTCAGCATCAGATTCACTGCTGTCTGAATCACCTTCAGCAGCTTTTCTGTGCTGAGCCTTGAAAGCGATCGTCTTCTCCTTTGGTGCAGGCTCTTCAAAATCTTGTAGCTCCAGTTCATGAGTGAGTAGCTTACCCATGAGTACTTCGAGGGACATAGTTGTGAGGTTGTTCCCTTCAATGATCGCAGTAGCCTTTGGAATCCAGTTCTTGGTAAGTGCTCGCAGGAGTTTGCGAATCTTTTCATGGTTACTGTAATCTTTGCCTAGGGAGGACAAAGGATTTACAATATCCAAGAATCTTTCGAACATCTGAGTAACTGTTTCGTTGGGCTTCATCTTGAACACCTCATACTCTTGAGTAAGTCTGCTGACCTTTGATTCTTTGACTTGAGTCGTGCCTTCATGTGTGACTTCAAGGAGCTTCCACACTTCATTAGCAGTTGTACAGATAGACATCCTGTTAAATTCAGTTCTGTCTAAAGCACAAAATAAAGCGTTAATAGCACGTGCGTCAAGACTGGCATTTTTCTTTTCTTCCTCTGTATATCTGTTATGGGGTTTTTCAACTAAAACTCCATCAACATTTATACGAGGTGGCTTTTGATAGCCATCAATAACAATAGACCATAAATCAAAGTCAAGTGATTTCAAGAAGAAACTCATCCATATTTTCCAATAGGTATAGTTCGTACCATCAAACAGTGGAGGTCTGTTTGTGGCCTGGCCTTCACTTGTGAATTTCACAGTTGCCATGTGTTGTGCTGTGATCTATATAACAATTAGTTAAATGAATAAATAATTGCAATGTTACCTTGCTTTACCTGTAACACCCGCTCTGATACCAATTGTAGGAACGAAATCGTAAAGCAGAATACTCTAGAGGGGGGTGAATAGAGTTGGCAGCGGAATAATGCTAATTAAAAATGTTAGCAGCAAGATCACAGAATAATAATCACAACTAAATAATGTAAAGGCAGAGATAAGAAAGCAAACGCAAAGACAGCGATGTATACTGGTTTTCCTCTGTTGAGGACTAATCCAGTCGGTAGAACTCTCGCTACCAGTTGAATCCACTATTGGCAAAACCGCAAGTTTTCTTACGAAGTCCTTGCAACTTCTACAACGCGAGCTTTGATATGAAGAACTCGTCCAACTTCAATTGTGAAGAGTTGAATCTTCTATCAAGCCTCTGATTACAATCACTCTGAAACTTCTAGACCGCACCGCACTGACAAATCGACTAGAGGATTGTAACTGGCTTGGAATCTGAAATTTGAAGCTCGAGAAAAACTCTTTGGAAGACTGAAAGCTTTTTAGAAGAGAGAAGATTGAAAGTGAATGAGTGAGTTAAAATGATCGAAATCCTTCTCTATTTATAGGAGTTCCAAAGACAGAATTCTGGCAGAATTCGGGCAGAACTCGATGAGCAAATCTCGATCAAATCCGCAACTGCAGGAGGACCAAGTTCCAAGGAATTCAAAAACAAAACGGCCACTAACCGAACTCTGGCCGAACTCTGGCCGAGTTCTGTCAGGGTTAGGTTATGGTTTTAAAATAAGTTTTTGGGGAATTTTGAAAACCTTTTTGAAAACCTTTTTGAAGCTTTTGTAAATACGAATGTTTTACAAAACTAAGGATATTTTAAAAGCAGTTTGAAATCTTTTTGGAATAGCCTATTTGCCAGTACGACTCGGTGTACAAAGTATTCCTAGACTCAAATAAGATGAAAAATACATTGCTCAAAGAAATACAGACTCGAACAGGCAAACAGCGCTTCGGTCTTGAACTGTGTAGATAGCTGTTCTTGATCATGTCCAAGAGTCCGAGATATCCTGACTAGTTCCATATATCGAGACAGAGTTTGATCAATTATTAAAATCAGTTTGACCATATGACCAATGGGCCAACAGACGTCACTTTTATTCTTCATAAGGTAGACCCATGTCACGCGAGTATAACAATCAATAAAAGTGACGAACCATCGAAAACCGTTAATACCGGTTGTAGGACAAGGGCCCCATACGTCCGAATGTATCATATCAAATGCAGCTGAACTTCTATCTATTTCCTGAACTCACATACGTGCTTCTGGTATGTTTACCCAACTCACATGCATTACAAAATAACTTCTCTTTATTAGCCCTTTGGTATAAGGACGGATACATTCGACTAATAATTTTAAAAGAAGAATGACCGACACGCTGGTGGTAGAGTAGCAATTCATCTTCTACACTGCGTCGTGAATCTTCAGATGGTGTGTCTGCCACTAGAGATGCCAATGCTTTGTCCAGTCCAGTCATGTCCAAGTACCACAGCCCCTTATGCCATGTGCCAGTCCCTAGTCGTCGTCCTGTCCCCTTCTCCTGAAAAGTCACCGTAGGAATGTCAAAGAAAACTGTACAGTTAAGATCAAGAATAATGGCACCAATAGAAAGAAAATTGACAGGAAAAGACGGAGCATGTAACACATTGGTGAGAGTGAGAGAAGGGGTGCATGCGACAGTGCCTTTACCCATGACAGGACTGGAGTTACCATCAGCAGTCTGAATGCTCTCCGGCGTCGGTAGGTGAGTATAGCCCTGGAACTCACCGCGGGACCCCGTACATGGCGAGATGTCCCAGAGTCCATAATCCAACCTGGTTGGTGGACAGCTGCCGCAAGAGCACGCGCAAGAATACCTGTGCTGGTCTGGGCAAAGCAAGTGATGTGATCCCCCGAGGAAGATGACGCCCTATGACTGCCGTCCGAACCCAGCTTCGTGCTGCGTAACCTCGCGAGGAACTCCTTCTCAATAGGGGATAACTCAGCCAGGTGATGTTCTTCCCCTTCTTTCGCCAGATTTGCTTTGTGGCCGCCAGAATAATTTTTCCTTCTACCAGCATAACCGCCTCTACCACCTCGACGTCCTCCGCGGCCCCGTCCACGATCATTCGACTGACTTTGCAGGAGTTTTGGACAAAATCTGATGTAATGCCCTGAGTCACCACAGTTGTGGCAAACACCGGCCACAAAGGGAGGCTGATTGAAGGCGGCAAGGGCAGAATTGTCAACAGCGGCTTGCTCCCCCTGGAAAGAGCTCTTGTTGGGCATCAATTTCAATCGAGCCTCTTCTTGTGCTATGGCAGCTATGGCTTCTTCCAAGGTTGGAAGCATGGGCTGTGCGAGGAGTACATTCCTTTTATGCTCAAACGCAGGGTTAAGACCCTTCAAGAACTTCATCATCCGTTGTCGCGAAATATAATCCAAGAACTTTTGGAAATGTTTCGCAAATGCTGGTTCGGCTTGTGCATCTTCCATCCCAAGAGGATCATAGTGATCCAGATCAGACCAGTATTTCTTCAACAGGACGGCGTACTCAGAGATGGTACGGTCGTCCTGGGCCACCCTATCAAGTTCATCCTGCAGTTGGAAGACACGCATAGGATTGCCGGAGCCGGAGTACATATCCTTCAAAGTCCGCCATATATCAGCAGCAGCCTCCATCGCCTCTACATTGCCCGACACCTGGTCGGTCAAGGAGGCTGTCAACCATCCAGCCACAACATTGTTGACAATTTTCCAAATAGCAAACTCCTTTGAGGAGGGATCATCCGGCGCCTTGGTTTGGCCATTGACGTAGCCTATAAAGCCTCGTCCCTTGAGCGTCCGCAGTGCCTGCCGTAACCATTTCAAGTAGTTGGACGTTCCTTCCAACTTCGTCTCCAGCTTGTCCAGCTTCTCCATTTTGTAGGGTGACGGATCCACATCAGTATGGATCACACGTGGGGTTGCCTCGGTTAATCTTTTTGATAAAATATCATCAACCAAGGCCTTCATCTCTTCTGCTGTCAGTTTACCACTGAGTGAATCCATGGCGGCTTCAACTGTGAGTCGTCGTCTTCGTCGTCGTCGTCGTCTTCGTCGGCTTCGTCGTCGTCTTCGTCGTCTTCGTCGGCTTCGTCGTCTTCGTCTTTATGTAAAGTCTCCAATAGAGACCTTACGAATGCGCTGCTAACGTGGCCAACACTGGCGCACGCATGTAGATCCTAATTTACAGATCGAGAACGGAATACAAATAAAGCATTTGTAGTTCCGGAGGACGTAATCTAGGAACAGAAGGTGCAAATAAAGCATTTGACAGCCATCCGTCGTCGAAAAATCGTCCACATAATCGCGCTCGCAAATTAGGGTTTGTGGGAGGGGGGTCGGCCGCAGATGTGGTCGGAAGAGAGGGGGGGCGTCGGGGGGGGGGGGGGGGGGGGGGTGGCGTCGTTGGGGGGGGGGGGGCAGGGGGAGCGTCGGGGTCAGCAAGGGGGGGTTGGGGGGGGGGGGGGGCGGGGGACAGCAGGGGGGGGGCGTCGGGGGGCAGGGGGGGCGTCGGCTTGGGGTGGGGGGGTGCGGCGGCGGGGGGGGGGGGGGGGGGGGGGGGGTGGCAGCAAGGGAGGGTGTCGTCGGCGGCAGGATACCATGTAGAGAATAATTGTTGTTGTGTTTTATTGATTGGCTACTCCACTACTTATAGGGAGTCTAGCTCCTCTTCATATTACATTTTCCAATGTGGGACTAAATCCCTTATTAGTTCTCAACACAACCCAACTGGGTTATGGACAAGAAGGCATTCCAAAATGCACCACCTTTTTACAAGTCCCACTACAGTGTACAAATACAATCGCAAGTTTCAATACAATGAACAAATATGATTCAGGTCCAACATACAGAAACAAAAGTCAAACTCTTAAGAGTTCTTTCCAACAAAACCTGCCAAAAGAAGTTGAAAGAAAAGAATAATTCTGCAATGATATAACTGCCAAAAACTCTAGCAGTTTTGGCCACACCTACGAAATAGCTAACTTTCTTCCTCATCTACTCCCAATATTTGTGTCATAATCTGAACCACCTCCTGGTCTATCACTCCTGTCCAGAGTAGAATATTGAGAGAGATCCAATGTGGTAGTGTGCGCTTCTGGAAGTTTTGTCATTGAACATAACTCTTATCACGTTCTAGCCAAATTTACCAAGAGATTGTCGGAGCCATAAGATCCAAGATCTATAGAGGGGTCTAAGAAATGTTTTTAAACTTCAAAAGGTATTACTATAGTTGCCAGAGGAAAAAAGAGCAGTTAGGCATCAAGGTCCTTTGGGGTTAGGCAGAAAGCGCAAGTTTGAGGCGTGTGCTTGAGCATATCAAATCGCATGTATACTAAAATGAATTATGTAAGGCCCTCGACTGAACTGCTTTTTATTGCTCCATTCTAGGCTATGTTGTTTTGAAACGGATGACAGGGTGACACAGAGGCCACCTATTTTGGTGTGTCCTAGTGTACTTTGGAGTGTCTGTGGTGTCCAATATGTGTCCGACACGTCATGCCGAGATCTTGGAGTGTCCATGCTTCCTAGGTTCTAGATCACTTGTTTGCAACAAACATGAAAGCTTCATGTCTCTTGAACCCTAACTGAGGAGGGTAAATGATGCTATTGGGTCCTTGTATAAGTTCACACTTGTTTTAGGGCTGAGAATATTATCTTACATAATTACTTTATCTTACTCTCTTTGGAATGTGTAAGTTATATATCCGTACTTTGTATAGGAGGTTTTGGACCTTGAGGTAGAATATGTTGGAGTGGTTTTATTATTCGATGACATGTTAGTATATTGTGAATTTTATGCAGTCATCTCTAATAAAGGAACAACATTAAGCCTTCTTCCCCGATTGTATTATTGACAACCATATATTTCCAGTTACAAACATCAAGTTCTCCAATTGTATCAGATCCAATTGTTTCCTTAAGATATAGCGATTCCGATTGAAGAAGACCCTTTCGGTTATGTTTTCACTATTTGATGCAGGGATCGGGAAGGACAAGAGGTTCCAACTCCCCAGGTCCAGCCTAGCAGTGCCCTCCACAACCCCAGCACCATCTAGAGTTTCTTATGCACGAAGGGTGCTGGCTAAAGCAGCAATATGCACTGCCACTTTGGTATGTAGAATTTAATTTCATTAATTGATTGGCAACAGATAGCATTATGAACTTACAAAATCAAGGTCACCGTCACACACTAGAGAAGGTCTTATAACACCTTAATACAAATGGCTTGATATATGGAAGCAATAGGATTTTGACAACAGAATTTGAAGTGGATGGCTTGAGATCTGCAAAGTGTTGTTGGAATAGGACTTCCTGTGTGCTGAAATGGTAAATAGGATTCTGTTCAGATATCTAAAAAAAGAAAGAGGCTAAATGGCACTCAATACCTTCAACTTCTCCCGTTTTGCACCTAAATATGTTTAACTTTTCCATTTAGCACTTAAATACCCTGTGTACTTTATTTTATGTTCACCGTGGTACCTGAACTTTCCAAGCAGTTGGCTTTACAATCCTCCATCAATCAACTGTCAGAATTACCGGTCACGTGTGGAACATGCGACTAATTTAGTAATACCCTATCCCCAAATACAAAAGTAATCCCACCCCTATCTTTCTTTCGACCATTTTACGTATAATCATAACCCTATTCTCAGTCAAGGAGGAATTGGATGAGGCATGGAGATGTAGGAGTCAACAGACACAGAGGAAGTGAAATGAGAATGCCTAAATCAAATAGGGAATCTTGATTTCTAGTCCTCGTGGCTCACTTATTTCTCTGAGCAAAAGATCAAAGTGATTATCCTCATCCATGGGCAAGTTTCTTTTTCCTATGACTATGAATTTCGATGGAATGGTCATATTTAGAAAGTGTTTACCCCGCAGTTGTAAGGAGGTGGATAAGTTGCTGGGATAGGAGGTAAAGGAGGATGACTTAGTGGAGGCATGAAGGTGGAGGATGTGACATAGGCGAGGAAATGATTGGGGCAGTAAAAGGAGAGGTGGTGGTCTAGGACGCAAGTGAGAGTGAAAGAGACGGTGGAGGTGGTGGCACCGTGGTGAAGAGGGATGTTGCATGATGATAGAAAAGGGCCAGGGTAATAACTTCTCTTTAAAAATTCTGTTCACTCCGTTATGGTAGTAAATAAAAAAGTTCATTGTAACCAATTGAACAAAAAATTGTATGCGGCATTGAAGTGCAGACAAGAAGTTTAATTTTGTGCTAGTTAGCCAATGAAAATTTTGATTGCTTATAATTCCATCTTCAACTTGATTTCATGCATCTGCTTTTGTCATCCTAAATCGTACTTCTATTGACATTTTCAAATTTTATATCCATCTGTGAAGTTACTTCTACGGATGTGCATGTATTCATATCCATTGCTTTCGGAAATGTGACTTAAGAGCTTTTGATAATTTATCCAAATATTCATTTGGATAGGATCTCTTTACTTTTAGGATTCTTTTATGAGATTTTAGTAAGAGACAATGTTCTAAAAATCGGCCTAGGCGGCGCCTAGGCGCTAGGCGGCGCCTAGGCGCTAGGCGGCCGCTTGCCGCACTGAAAACCCCCAAATCGGCCTCCTAGGGACCTGTTCGGCCCTAGACGGGCCTGTTCGGCGCCTAGGCGGGCCTGTTCGGCCAAGTCGGCCCCTATTCGGCCAAAGCGGAAAATTAAAAATTTTGAATTTTGAAATTTGAAATTTCAGTTTTGAAAATTCAAAAAAATTTCAGATTCTAAAAAAATAATAATAAAAATCATTAAATTTAATAATGAATAAATAAAATTTCAAATTTTAAAAAATTTCAAAAAAAATATCAAAATTTTTCAAAAGTCAAAACCCAAAACTTCAAAAAAAAAAATAAAAAAAATTCTGTGCGGCCGCCTAGGCGCCCCTTTGCCGCACCGAATCCGCCTACCGAAATTTATAACACTGGTAAGAGATTTATTAGGATTCATTATTAGGAAAGTATTAGTTGGGATTCTTGTAAACCAAATTGGATGTGGTTAAGAGATTTGCTTTGATTTTATTAGTATTTCCTTATTAGGAATTAGCTTTATTTATTTGTTAGGATTAGGATTTGCTTTATTTATTAGAATTAGGATTTCTAGAGGCTATAAATAAGGGGGCCTAAACCTCTTGTAAAGACATTGATTTATTTTTAGGAAAGTTGATTTATGAGAGTTTGTTCTCTTGAGCTAGTATTTTCCTAGAGATTTCTAGGGTTTCCACCTACTACCCGATAGAACGAAATCTATCACCCGCCTTCCGCTATGCCAAAATGCCACTCGGTTCATCTCATGCTAATGTACTTAAATCAAAAGAAGAAAAAGAACGAAAAGAGAGAGTTGTATGTGGGTGTGTACATTGTAATATTTTACTGTGTCAAACACGTTGTCTGAGTACATCCAAATCCTGTTACCTATACTTGACAGAGTTTCCATTCTCCAGCAGTGAGTAGTAATAACATATATGTTGAGAATTGTGATTCTCTTGAAATTTGCAATTCATTTTGAAAATGGAGAATTGTTGAGTTCTCTTTATGTAAAGATGCACTTTATTCTAGAATAATCATCTAGAAAAGGTATCAACATGACTACTATTCTCCAGAGCTTGATTGGTTCTGTAAAAGGACCAAATGGTCAATTTTTTCCATCACTTCTGTCCTATAGGCATATATGTGGGTATTATGTCCAATGCACAGCATGCGAGCCTCAATTCAGCCAGGACGACAGCCTTTAGGCGCTCAAGATAGATATTATACAGCTAATGCTTCAAGTGAGAAGGAATGATCAAACTAAAAGATATCTTGGTAGCATAGTCCACTGACCTCATGCGATATTTCAGTCGACGAACCTGAAAATTTTCTGAAATGTAACTGGACAAGGATTTCATTTTGAATTTTAAACCCTGGAAATTGCTGAGAAACCCAATTTCGGGGTGGGCTTTTATGAAATGCCCACCCGCTGGATAAGTTTTATGAAATACCCAGAATTAAGTATTTTCACGTTAAATATTCCAAGATTCCCTTTTAGATGCCATCCGCTAGAAACTGCTATTTTTATAATACCGAAACTACCCCTCCGCGCGAATTGGTCATCTATATGTATTTGAATTCAAAAAACTCAGATCTGGATTGCGATTTTCGTCTTCTTCTTCTTCACGGGAAATCTGAATTCCATTGCTCTCATATTCAGCAGAGATCGCAAAGATCGTTCGTAGTTCGGTGTGTTTTTCTTCAGTCGAACTCAGATCATCGCTCGTCATCATCATCACCATCATCATCATCTTCATCGTGGAGACATTTGAACTCAGATCTTCAATTGTGGAGAGAAGATCTTTCTTCTTCTTTTCCATAAGAATTATCATCGCTTTGAAAGAAGAACGAAACTCTTTATTCCTGAAAAAACTAAATTACACGTTTTAACACTGGAAATGACCATTCTCCGTCTTAATTAGGACGGAGAATGACATTCTCCGTCTTAATTAGGACGGAGAATGCCATTCTCCGTTTTATTTAAGACGGAGAATGCCATTCTCCGTCCTAATTAACACGGAGAATGACATTCTCCGTTTCCGTCTTAATTAGGACCGAGAATGTCATTCTCCGTCTTAATTAGGACGGAAAATGGCATTCTCCGTTTTATTTAAGACGGAGAATGGCATTCTCCGTCCTAATTAACACGGAGAATGGCATTCTCCGTGTTTCTAACACGGAGAATGGTCATTCTCCTGCGTTTTAACACTAGAATGACCATTCTCCGTGATAAATTACACGGAGAATGGCATTCTCCGTCCTAATTAAGACGGAGAATGGTCATTCTCCGTTTAATTTAGCACGGAGAATGGCCATTCTCCGTCTTAATTAGGACGGAGAATGCCATTCTCCGTTTTATTTAACACGGAGAATGACATTCTCCGTTTCATTTAACACGGAGAATGGCATTCTCCGTGTTTCTAACACGGAGAATGGTCATTCTCCTGCGTTTTAACACTGGAATGACCATTCTCCGTGTAAATTAAGACGGAGAATGTCATTCTCCGTCCTAATTAAGACCGAGAATGGTCATTCTCCGTGTAAATTAAGACGGAGAATGCCATTCTCCTGCATTTTATGGTTAGCTGAAACTTTGGAGGGCCATAACTTTTGACTGGGAGGTCGAAACGAGGTCCCGTTTGTCGCAAAATGAGCGTATCGTCGAGGAGACCGAAAGTAACAGCTTCACCGTTAGACGGCCTTCCGAAATTTTAGATTCGCAAAAAAATGATGTTTGGACCTCCGTTTTAGCACTTTTGTCGTTCGTCCCGGTCTTTCCGAAATTTTTCGACGAGTTTTTGAAGATTTTTGAGGAGAAAACCTAGATTCGAAAGTGAGCAGCGTATGGAAGAAGATGGAGTATTGAAACGTTTTTTTAAGAGCAGTTTTGTGGGTGTTTCCAATAAATTAAAAGGAAGGGCAAAAGGGTCATTTGGAACCCGCTTTGGATAAGTTTCTCTAATTCTGGGCACGCGATGAAAGTTTTTTTAGCGGTGGGTTTTACATAAAACTTTTTTAGTTTTTGGGCATTTCATAAATCTTCTCTTTTAAACCACCTAGTTGGTAAGAAGGTTGAAAGGGAAAGCCTCCAGAATACCGTGTCCATGTGCGGCACACATAAACATGATTTTCCTTGCACAATTGTCAGACATGGTCACACACAGTCTTGGTCTCATTGGTCTAAAAATATGGCTGAATGTGGTATGTAATGGTTACACTTGTATCAAACATAATCAAGATACTAAAATGTAAAGGTTGTATCAAACATAATCAAGATACTAAAATGTAAAGATCTCTTCTACGATGAATCCTTTATAGTAATTTGGGGAGCCTAGTTGCTATCTTAAACATGTGTAGGTATAGATATCACAAGACTACTATGTATATGAATCTGCGTTTTATATAAGATTTAAGTTTGGGGAACCTAGATGTAAGATCCTTCCAAGTGATTTGCCGTAGGTCATATAGATATCCGCATTTTAAGTCTTTAATGATATTGGAAGGCATTATGTAATTATGTAAACCCTGTAGTTGTTGGGTCGGAGGAGGTGGAGTTATTTAGGGCCGCTGGCTTTTGTTGATTAGAAGTACAGTTGATGATAAATATGTCATTTTGCGGATGATAGGGCCTTCTTGATGTGCTCTTCTCATTTGTTTCCGATGGACACTTCCTAATACTTATTTCTTTTATGTGTCATACATATGTTATGTTTAGTCTCTCCCTGGAACATTCAATATCTGATTATTTAGAATATATAATTTTGTCCTCGAGGAGTGTCCTTATTTCTCAAAAAATTCGCTAGTATTTCTGTGTCTCTATTATTTTGCATTAAGAAATTTATCTAGTACCTATAAAAATCCTTGAGCTTTTCATATTAAAGAAATGAACTTTGCCGCTGTCCACAAGGTGCTGTGTGGCCGTCAGATTCATATAGACTCCAAAAAGGAAACCATATTTCACCTACTAATTTTGTCATCTAATATGCTTTCTTGAGGCTTCCATGTGTTGAGACCCTAAAAGTAGCTTTGTTATTGCCCAAACTTGCGAAACTTCACACATGCATCAGCCATCCTCCTTTCCATTTGAGGAGAGAGTACCTTTGAGTTCCTGTTTATTTCTCTAGTTCAATAAAATAGAACAGGATTTGTTCTAATAACAAAGCTATCATCATTGGCCACCAGCAAATGGAGGCATTCAAGGTCTTCTGTTTTGAAGCAGCACAAACATAAGGATTTGGAACTTGGAAATCCGGATTTGGATTGCTAGAGAGCATTGCTAGAGGGGGAAAATGTGTTTGTGCTCTTCAAAACACGAGGCCTTGAATGCCTCCATTTGCGATGGTAGTAGGTTTTGTATGTATACAAGCACAGTTTACAAGCTTGGCTATGGTAGCAGGTTTTGTATGTATACAAGCATAGTTTTATTCCCAAGTAGGTGAGAAGACCACTTTCAAATATGGTGAGCCTAACCATTATCCATCTTGGCTAGCCAAACAATGAATGTCTATGAAGTGTAAATCCTAACCATTATCCAACTTGGCTATCCAAACAATGGATTTGGGTTTTAACCAAATCCGATACTAAATTCCTACTTTACCAAAAACTTTTTTAGCATCTGGAAATGCAGGATTTGGAATAGAATCCAAATCCAGATTTCCAAGTTCCAAATCCAAATTCACTTCCACTTTCATTGGTGGGATTGTTTACTCAAGGAGTCGATGGAAAAAAAGAGATTATTTGAAAGATGTACGAGGTGCACGGAGCACGAATTCTTCACCTACTGAGCCAAGTTTTTGCCCACTTCCTTACTAACTCTCGCCTTTAGGCCCTGTTTGGTAAATGGGAACTGGGCTTGGATTATAGCTTTCATCATAAAGTGGTCCAAAATCCACTAGTTCAAGTGTTTGGTAGCCGATTAAATGTGCGAAATTTTTGGGACATAAAGAGACATTTAGTTCCTTCCCCTGGTCATTCTCCCCTTTTCACTTCCTCTCTCCACATTTGGATGTTGGAGGAACTTTGGAAGAAAAGGCTGTTGAGTTCCCTCTGTCCCTTCCCGCGCTGGAACTGCTACTGCAGCTGTTGGTTTGCCGTCACCCCTTGCTCCATTCGTGCCACATCCATTGTATGCATGTATACGAATATTAGATGTCCATTTTCTTCCATATTTGTATAAATTTCGTGGCTTTTAAACATATGTGCGTGGACTGTGTTTAGAGGTTTTATGTAATTTTTTTTTTGTAGATCGAGCTTAAATGTCTTGTTTTTTAGTGTAGATCTTGTAGATCTGTACTTATTTTTTTCGGATCTTAAACTTTTCTCTTGTATATCTAGATTTTTTTTTTCCTTGATCTAGATTTTTTTTTCTTGAAGATCTGTAGTTTTTCTTTCGATCTTATAGATCTATACCATTATATTATAGATCTATACTTATTTGGTGGGTTTTCAACATAAATAACATTGTTTAAATTTTTTTTATGTCTTATTTATTTTATATTGAGCATAAATTTGTTCTTCTCTGGATATTTATAGTATATCTATAATTTTTTCTTGTGATGATCTATAAATTTTGTTTTATATTTTGTTTAGATCTTGTAGTGCTATACCATTATATTGTCAAACTATACTTATTTCGTGGGTTTTCAACATAAATAACATTGTTTTTTTTGTCTTATTTGTTTTATGTCGAGCACAAAATTGTTGTTCTCTGGTTATTTCTTGTAGATCTAATTTTTTTAGATTTAAACTTCTTTTTTAGATCTTGTAGATCTATACCATTATATTATAGATCTATACTTCTTTTTTTCTTGATCTATACTTTTTTTCTTAATGATCCAGAGGTTCGGATTTTTTGAACATAAATACTCATTGAACTACAAAAGCTAAAGAAAAAATTATACATCTAAAAGAAAAATATATACATCTACATTAAATAATTATAGATTTACAATAAATAAGTACCGATCTACAATAATAACACAAAACAGAACAAATATAATGAGTATTTATGTTCAAAAAATCCGAACCTCTGGGATCAGAAGAAAAAGTTATAGATCAAGAAAAAAAATAAGTATATATCTACGAGAAAAAAATATAGTATCTAATTTTTTATATAGATATACTAGATCTACAAGAAATAACCAGAGAAGAGCAAATTTTTGCTCGATATAAAATAAGAAAATATATGAAATAAGTGTAGATCGACAATATAATGTTATAGATCTACAAGATCTAAACAAAAAAATTTAGATCTAGAAGAAAAAATTATAGATGTACTCGGTCTACAAGAAATATCCAGAGAAGAACAAATTTATGCTCGATATAAAATAAATAAGACATAAAAAAATTTAAACTGTTATTTATGTTGAAAATCCACCAAATAAGTATAGACCTATAATATAGTGGTATAGATCTATAAGATTGAAAGAAAAACTACACGTCTTTAAAGAAAAAATCTAGATATACAAGGAAAAAAAACTAGATATACAAGAAAAAAGTTTAAGATCCGGGAAAAAGAAGTATAGATCTACAAGATCTACACTAGAAAACAAGAAATTTCTGCTCGATCTATAAAAGAATTTATATAAAAACCTATAAACACTATTCTCGTATGTTTAAAAGCAACAAAATTTAGACTAGTATGAAAAAAAAATGGAGATATAATGTTCATAGACATGCATCCAGTGGAGGTGGCGTTTATGGAGCAAGAGGTGACAACAAACTAACGGCTGCAGTAGCAGCTCCAGCACGGGAAGGGGCAAAGGGAACTCAACAACCCTTTCTCCCGAAGTTCCTCCCACATCCAAGTGTGGAGAGAGGAAGTGGAAAGGGGCGAATGATCAGGGGACAGGAACTGAACGCCTCTTTATCTCCCTAAAATCTCACACGTTTAATCGGTTACCAAACACTCGAACTGGTGGATTTTGGGCCACTTCATGGTGAAACACTTTGAATTAGTGGATTTTGGGCCACTTCATGGTGAAAGCCATAATCCAAGCCCAACTCCCATTTACCAAAGAAGGACTAAAGACGAGAGTTAGTGAGAAAGTGGGCATACACTTGGCTCAGTAGGTGAACATGCCATGCTCCGTGCACCTTGTTCACCTTTCGAATAATCTCTTTTCCCCTCGACTCCTTGAGTAAACATTCCCACTGATGAAATCTTTCATACTACCACTCTTTTTCATCGATTGAAGGACATGCCACTTTTTTCAACTCGTATGACATTAGTACCTAGTAACACCTATGGCAAATTCACTGTTAATCAATAATGTGTTATTAATTTCAGTATTTTGGTCATTTTGGTACGAAATAGATACCGACCTCTCAATTGACGGCCTCTTTCTGATTATAGCTTCAATGTGAAGGCCTCCTTAATCAATAATATTTTATTATTTCAGCATTTTGGTCATCTTGATACGAAATAGATTCCCACATCTCAATTGACAGCCTCTTTCTGATTATAGCTTCAATGTGAAGGGCTCCTTCATGCTGTTTATTTGGCTGAAGATGCTATACTGTTACCAAGTAGCCATCTACATTGAACTGATTTCACACCTCACCTCCGTAGTTCAAACCTATATTACTACTGTTTTCTTGGCAGTTGCTACTTAAAAGACACTTTTGAATATTTTCTTGTTAAACAATGCTCTTGCTGTTATTTCCGAAACAGATCGTTAGATCAAAATCTCGATCTCTACGAGAACACGAGTTGATAAAAGCAACTTAACAGGTCAAATAATGATCATCGCAATTCCGCTGGATTGATAAAAGCAGCTTAACAGGCGAAATAAAGATCACCGCAATTCTGCTGGATTAATTAATATCAGTATTGCTGGGGTGATAAAGATCATCGTTGCTCAAAGAAAGATTCGTTCGATTGCCATCTGCTCCCAGGAACCAGCAAGTTCGAAAGAACTTCTGGAACGCTCGCTGTTACCTCTTTTCTCGAACTCGAAGAACTCCAATGGACTCCAATGACAATGGCGCCACAGCTCTCTTCGTCTCTTAATTTCAGCGTACGTCCTTAATGAAGGCACGAAGAGAATATTTATAGAGAAGGGCCGAAACCCTAATCCTAATCCTGGCCGTAACTGATTGCGAAAAAATATGAGCGAATAATGGAAAGATTTGAATGAATTAAATTCAAATCCCACAAAAGATGGATCTGATTAATTGAGACAACCTTTCCATAACCGCTTAAATCTTCCAATCAACCACATCATTAACCGACAGTGCCCCTTAGCCCACTCAGCCCGTCAGGGCGCGTAGCTGCGAAGCAGTACAGCCGCGCAGCAGCACCGCAAGCACGTCGCACAGCACTGCAAATGCAAACGCAAGCGCGTAGCGCAGCACCGCAAACACGCAGGCGCGCAGTACAACATTGCAAGCGCGCAGCTGCGCCGCAGCCCGCGGCTCCTGCGCAGCTCCTGTGTGTGCACCTGCGCGGCCCTTGCGCATGCGATTTGCGCAGAAGACGAGCGCATCAACTGCGCACAAGGCGCCATGCGCCGATGCTGACGTGCTAAGTGCAAAGTGCGCCAACAATGCGCCACTTTGCGCCTTGGCGCACTTTGCGCCCTTGAGCTTCGGGGCTTAGTTCAATAGGAAAATTATCCCATGAGCATGACAAAAAGTATTAATGCTTCTTTGTTGGGTTAGCTTTCTTTCCACTAGAAAAATACCCCCACATGGCACCCTTATGCCACACCTCATGCGATCTCTCAACACAAGCAAAGCTTTATATAGATATACAATTCATTTGGCCTAGGCAATGTGGGACTATCTTTCTAGTCTCTAAGGAAAAACACCAACACCTGCTATTTTTGATGGTCACAATTTCCACAAATCTTATTCGAAAAGAGTTTCTTTTTGTCTGGAAATGGAAGTGGTGCTCAAAATATTTTTTTATTGCTTGCCACGTTTGGTAATTTATTGTTGAATGTTTTTATTTTGCCACAGAATGCTAGATGTGCAGCAGAGCAGACACAAACAGTGGATAGGAAATCTTCAACAATCACAATTGCTCCAACTAAAGGTACTATTCAAGAACTCGAAGATTGAAAGGCTCGTACTCTTGAATTAGTGAAACGATGACTTGAAGATAATTAACATGAATAATTTTATTTAGCACGCAATTTCTTACAACCGGTCTTCTGGCTTCAGGCAAGGAGAAGTCACCAAAGCTGGACGATGGCGGAACAGGAGGCCCCCCGTTGTTTGGTGGCGGCGGCTGGGGAGGAGGAGGTGGAGGGGGCAATAGCTCGTCCGGTGGTTTCTTCTTTTTCAGCTTTCTCATTGCAATGGGTTATCTGAAGGACCTCGAGGGTGAAGGACAGTATAGCGACAGCAGAAGATACGACTGAATCGCTTCTCCAATGGTTTGCAGCACGTTATATTGATGACATCAATCAATTTGGTTCCTTGTTGGCACATTTTTATAGAGTAGACGCCGATATTATACATTCTTATTTCTGCTTGGGCTTAAGTTCATATATTGGAATTTCCTGGAAACTGAGAAAAGAGAATTAGAAGGTTGAAATGTTGCTTACGAAATGTAGATAGCCAAATCTGACGGAAGCACATGAAGTAGCCACCTCTGTATTCGTGTTCTTGTGATCTTCGCTGTCGTCTCCAAGATGTTTAATATGTTTGGAATGCATTGAAACTGTGACGCGCTTATTCACTACCGAACATTCGCAGCGTCGACATGTACTTCATTCGTGCAAGGAGGGACTGGTTCAGGAGTTTCAGTGTTTTGGTGGTTACTGTACTGTATGTGATATCTGTACTTGGCTTGTATGTACAAGAACAAGTGACAGAAAACATATATCTATTATATATATCCACACCCCTTATGGTTAGCAGATTACTTTGAGAAAAATATTTTCACCAATTTTAATTGGACGCAGCTATACGCATCCCATGACCTACTACACACCCCATATAACTTAAAGTTGGAAAATAGATTAATGTTAAAAGATCCATATATACCCACATGACCTTCTTAGCATACCCCACCAGCTTCCCCATAGACCCATGCTCCTTCTTCTTCCTTATTTCATTTTCACCACCTCTAACCCAACCCAAAAATCCTACATTGAAATTGTGAAGAAGGCATTATGGAGGAAGGAAGTCCACTTCAAAGACACAATGTATGTTCTCTCTCCACCTTCTTTCTTAGTTTGAAGCACTGTATGAGAAGTGTTGAACCAAAAAAAAATAAAAAATCCGTAATGAGCACGATCAATACAGGTAGAACGGACCACTGTCCGTTCGACCTGTATTGGCCGAACATTACATGTTCTGTTCGACTGGTAGTGATCGAACAGAACATGTATAATTCGAACAATGATTGACGAACATGTCAGTTAGTGTCCGACATGTATTTGTCGAACAGAAGAGCTCTGTCCGACTAATGATGGTCGAACATTGTGTTTTTCCATTTCATTTTTTTGTTCAACTTATTAAGCTGTAGGTCTTTTTCTTTACAGGAAAATACTCTAAATGACACTGAAATGAACAATGAAATAAACATTATTAACCATTCCATGTATGGACAACTTGGTTTCTCAGAAGAATTTCGGACGGATGAGATATTTGATAATCGTGAATCGTTAGTGAGTTGGGCATATACGGTAGGAAGACGTCATAATATGGTCATTTTGGTTAAATGATCGGATAGCGGGGATGGTAGAAGGCGAGCTCGGGTAATTTTGGGTTGTGAGCGCAAGTGGTAAATATCGCCCTCCTAAGACAAAAGTTGCTCAAACAAATTTGGCGAACATTGACAAGAAGCCAAGACACGAAAGGCTTACGGACACGAAGAAATGTGAATGTTTGTTTCAATTGAAAGGAGTGCAATTCAATGACCTAGGACAATGGTCATTGACAGTTATATGCGGCTCACATAATCACCCAATGGGATGAAATTTGGTTGGACACTCATATGCCGGTCGACTAACACCTGCTGAAGATCAACTTGTCAAAGACTTGTCGAAGAACAATACAAGGCCAAAAGATATATTGAGCACGTTGAAGGAATCTTTTAGTGAGAATGAGTCGACATTGAAGACAATTTACAATGCTCAGCAAAAGCATAGAGTTGTCGAGCATGGAGGCCTATCTCAAATGCAATACTTGTTAGAAAAGTTGGACTCGAAAAAGTACTACTATCTGGATAGAAGATGTGAGCAAACCGATAAGGTGAAGGATCTTTTTTATGCTCACCTGACTAGTGTGGATTTGTTACGTGCTTTTTCTAATGTTTTATTAATGGATTGTACCTACAAGACTAACATGTATAGGATGCAACTTTTGAAAGTGGTAGGGGTCACATCCACAAATATTATATTTTCTGTGGCATGTGTTTATATGGAGGCCGAGCGGGGAGGACAATTATATATGGGTGCTTAGTACGCTTAAAGGATTAGTGGATCATTCATGTTTACCAAAGGTGATTGTGACTGATCGTGAGATAACACTTATGAATTCTGTAAGCGTTACGTTCCCCAACTCCACACACTTGCTATGTCGGTGGCATATTAACAAGAATATCTTGGCCAACTGCAAGAAGTTATTTCGTACCAAGAAGAAGTGGGATTGTTTTAATAATTCATGAAATTCGTTGGTTATTGCTGAAGATCAACCGAGATTCAATGAGTTACTTAGAAGATTGGAGCAAGATTTCTGTGATTATCCAAAAGCAGTTAATTAGGCTATTAAGAATTGGATAGAGCCATATAGAGAAAGATTTGTTTCGTGTTGGACTATCAATGTGATGCATTTTGAGAACACGACATGTAGAAGGTATGTGTCTTTAAACAATATTTTGCATATATAAATGTTAATTACGATATAATATACGGTTTTGACTTTATGAATTTCATACCCACAGGGCAGAGAGTGCACATGCAAAATTAAAAAAATAGTTGGACACTAGACATCAACTTTTGAGATCTTATGGAACATAATACATGATTTGCTGATCACGCAACACAACCAAATTAAGGCCTCATTTGAGATGAGCCTTAATGTGGCACCACATCGTTATAGTTCTCCCATATTCAAGATTATCTGAGGATTGGTGTCTCATCATGCTCTTGGTAGGATTTTCGACGAGATGAAGGGTATAGATAAGACCGGTGTAGATCCCCTCCTTTGTGGTTGTGTGTTGAGGAGGACTTGCGGGTTACCTTGTACGCATGAACTTGCAGAGTTGAAACGGGATGTGTCACGACCCGCACCATGTTTAGGAGCACGAGAACGTGGATATGTCCAGCCTAGGCCGCAGTATCGGCAGTAGAACGCTGTATAGGTCATCTATAACATCTAACATCTAACATCTAACATCTAACAATAAGATATATAAACATGTCATCTCCACACGGAGGATAATATAACATCTCTACTATATAATCTCAATCACAAGTCTAAGGAAGATAGAGCACGATATGGAATCAGATAAAAGGAAGAAACGGAATATAAATAGAGTTATCACACCACACAAAATAGATGTCCAACACAAATAAATACAAGTCCTGAATATAAATAAGTCTCAACTAACAATCGGAATAATCCGATACAAACTAAAAGCTATAACTAAGCACACTCTACTGGGCTAGGTCCTCATTTGGCTGCTGTGTACCGCCCTCATAAGTCTCATAGAAGGTAGGACAGTCATCTATATCATCTGTAATATTTTCAACAGTATCCAGTCAGGATTGGAACGAGCACATCTCATCTAGAAATTTCAAGTAAATGACAAGGACTATAAAGCAGTTATATTGATGAAATAGTATACAGACAAAAACCTATGAGAATAAGTAATGGAAGAAAACTATCATATCAAAATAGAACAATGTAAAGGTGAACTAAAAATGTAAAACTAATAGACAATGTGTTTTGGAATACCAGTTGGATATGTGATCGGCTTGGAATATTCAATGCTTACACTAAGGAAAAGCTAGCTCAACCATACGTGCATTGTATGCTTAGCTAGTAGCCGTTAATTACACTATTTGTCGATAGTTCTTGATCACATATCTAACTAATATTACCCCCGCTCCGACTGATACGATGGATCCAAAATCATGACACATCATTAGCCAATGTTATCTAATATTAGCCAATGTTATTCAATGTTATCCAATATTAGCCAATGTTATTTAATATTATTCAATGTTATCCAATACCAACGAGAACAGTATTCGATAGCATCGATGATGTAAGGTAACATCTCATGACTGAAGATCCAATAACAATACCAATCTATGTACAATCGTGCCAAGAATCATAGTAGACATCCAATAGAACTAACTAGAACTAAAATACAGTAATCACCAAGTAAATGAAAGAACTATCAGAGAATGTACTCACCTGATACCTTGAATGACTGATATAAATATATGTTCGAACTGATATCACAGAGTCCTAATTAGAGCAACACATGTTATAAAGAGTTCAATTTGAAATGATAGAATTTTACAATGCAATCTACATGTTTCTAAGTCAATCTAGGTCAAAGTCAACTCTTGGTCAACTCTAAGTCAACTTTGGTCCACCTTGGGTCAAACTAGGAGTCAAGGTTAAGCTTCTAGGATTTTGGTCAAACTTAGATTAGTGGTCAACATCTATGATACTTAGGATATATTAATATATATACATACCACATATATCCTAACCCATATAGTACCATCCTAACACATACATATAGATACCATGTATCAAGTATATACATATCCTCACTATGAACCCTAACCTATATCTATATACTCTCATAATATATGTAGATACTATATAACCAAAATATATATATACCTATTTATATAACCCTTCCACAATCTAACATCACCTACTCAAACTCAAATACTTAGACACTAACCCACTAACACTAGGATATACCATATCAACCTTGGTCATATCGGCATCCCAATACCAATACCTTGGTTGGAATCCAATACCTTACCTTGGGTAAACCTAACCTTACCTTGGTACCTTGATACCATACCTTGGTCATAAGGTAAACTAATCATTTACCTTGAAGGTAAAGGTAATTCATAGTTACCTTAATATACTAACTTGGTATCATGAGATACCAAGATACCCCTCAAATATCTAATTAACTAACTATCTAATGTACTAACATAACATCTTAACTAATATCTAACATATAACCTATAGAGACTAACTTGCTAACATACCAATATCTAGAACTAACATAACCTACTAACATATCAATATTTAACATATTAGATATATAACATCAAACTATCTAACAATATATCAAATATCTAACAAAATACTAACCTCTACTATCTAAGTAACACTCATACTAACAAATATTACCTAACAATATATATATATATATATATAATATATATATATATATATATATATATATATATATATATATATATATATATATATATATATATATATATATATATATATATATATATATTTAACAATATATATATTACCTAACAATATTACCTAACAATATATATATATATATATATATATATATATATATATATATACTCGACAACCTATGATTCCTACATTCACTTAATATCCATACTACATAGGCTCATAGGTTACACACAATGCCTATGTCGTATAGTCACTCTTCTACTTAAAACCAAAATGTACCAATTGGGCCTTTACTAAATTCTAGGATTAAAGTATGTCGTAGCCCTTTGTATTAGCTTTCCGAAACTTCAAACAGATCGTATTTTCGTGTCCAGAAGCTCCGGAAATCGCAAAAAACACCAAAATGCGTTCGTATTTCGTATAGCTGACACTCAAACAGTTATACAAAAAATTTTAGAATTCATTTGGCCTATTAATATATATATTTGGAAAGCTAACTTCGATACGGTTCCTTTAAAAAAAATGGAAGATTAATCGTAGTTCTAAGCTAAAAGTTATGATATTTCTAAGTTACTATGACTACTAAAAACGTGGATGGATATTATGACGAATTTGGGTTGTTTTGACAAAAGAAACACATCTCACTCTCCACGCCACTCAAGACACACATCAAACTACACTCCTCTCTCCTCTAACACAAGCACACCACTAACAACATATCCATACACATCTAAATATATGAAATATATCTAACATACCTATTATATATATACAAAACAGTCTATTATATAAAGAGACACTAAAATGATAAGTTGAGGCTAAAAATATGACATGTAGACTAAACCACTTAGATCTAACCATGGGTATCCAAATGAAACTCATTCTAACCATCCTAACTAACATCAATCCATCCTCTAACATGTCTAAAACTGAAACTAAAACATAATTAAACATATTAGACATTAAACCAAACACATGAGGTGTCCTAATTTGATATCTAATAAGTAGGATACAAGACACAATTCTAACTTGCTTTAGAGAGCTCCAAATGGCCTCAAACTTGAATCTAAAGGGGTACATGTATGGGGGTGGATCCTATGGATTCAAAACTAACTAATATGTGTAGAAAAACAATTTAGAGGGTTGGTTTTACCTATTGGGAGTGGAATCCTAATGATACTCTTAAGGACACGGCTCCGATACGAAGATCTTTCCAAAATGGACACTCCTCCTTGCACTTTGCTCCAAATCTTTGCTAGCATCCTCCTTTGGTAGTATGAGAAGGTTGGATGGAAGTTTTGATGAAGGGATGTAAGGATTTGGAGATCAAATCAAAGAGGGAAGCTCTCTAATTTGGGGAAGAACACTTTGTGAAGGAAAAGAGGCAAGATGGAATAAAATGAAAGGAAGGGAGGCTAACCTACCTATAGTGGCTGCCATTATTGCCCAATTTGGGCCTTGGGGGGAAGCCTAATAAGGCCCCTACTAATCCCCCTTGGTTAATTTTAAGTTAGGTTCAAGTTTGGGATCAAAAGGGTTAAGTTTAAGCTTCTAACTTAACAAATCTAACAAGTGAGATTAGTCTAAACTTATAACTTAATTAGTGGGGTTTGTGGGCCATGACTAACTAATCTTGGGGTCCCGTCTAGAGTCTAAGCTACCCGGGTCGCTAACACAAGTCGAAACGAGATGAAAATCGAACCCGACTTAACAAATCCCATAAAATCAATATTAAAATATAAAAATTTCCAAAATATTAAAATATAAAAATGACCAAAATCACACTACATTAATTTAAATATTATTAAATAATCTAAAATTTACCAATTAATTAAAATCCTAAGTAATTCAAAAGTCACAAAATGACCAAAATATCCTTAGCCTAAAAAGTGGTTATTAGATAATCTAATCACATGGGTTAGGCCTCCAAGGTCATGGTTAGTCTCTAGGCTAAACAGTTCTAAGGTTACACTAGCAAAACATTAAAATCATAATGCACTAATTTAAATAGTTTTAAATTAATTAAAATTCACCATAAATTATTATTTTTAATATTAAATGATAAATTTTAACAAAAGTTTAAAATTACCCTCATTTTAGAAAAGTGGTGGTTACAGGATGGTCAGGTTATCCAGTTAGATATGGTTGACAGATTTTGAAGAAGTTGGATTATGAACCCTCCAAAACAGACAGTGTAGCTGATGCAGATGTCCGAAGCCGTTGGGTAGAGGCCATGTGTAATATTAATTATATGTTTGATGCGGCTACCGATTCACAAAGGTTGTTGATGCTGAAAAACTTCGGAAGATATCAGTTCCTTTGACATCTTCGTTGCATAAACTGGTGGTCTACAGACGACCTCGTGGTAGGCCAAGTAAAACGAAAATCCGTATTTCAAATTCGACGAAACGTGAACCTAGCAAATTTGAAATTGTTGAGTCCGCTCACGATAGTTGTTCACCGTTGGAGGAAACTCTAATGGTCAATGGACCCCCTTCGACAAAATCAATGTTCACTTCCATCCAAAAGAAAAGCAAAATGTTCGACGTCAGTCATCACGCAATGCCACCGATCTTGCATATATAGGACAAGTTCCATCTCAACATCTTTCGTATGTGTTGAGTAAGAAAAATGTACTAGGGGATGGACATTGTGTTTTTCGATGCATAGCCCATGCATTAGGGTTGGAGGAGGAATCCTGGCCAAAAGTTCGTAATGACCTCATCCAAGAGATCACAAACTTGGAAGATTTATACGAAAAATATAACTTGATTAACAGTCTCCGAAAAAAGTACTTGAATCTTTTGAATTGGTTCGTAGCACCAATTTATGATAGCAGGTACTGGTGGTCATTTCCCGATATGTACTACTTGGCGGCGTCGGCCTACAACATGGCCATCGTCCACATGCACAAGCAAATTAATGTTATGTTTCTACCTATGAGAACAGAAGTACCAACGAACCCTCGGCTTGTATGCATGACATTTGTTGATACAAATAATTTCATCGTGGAAAATTTTATTTTCAAATGTAAGCTTTAGGTTGTATTACGAACATCAATTATATTAACATGTTATTATTTGTATGCAAGTAAATTTGGCCGAAGATGCACCGCTACCACCCATTATCGACAGATGGTCTATTTTACATCTTCCATGTGCTGCTGGTTGGGGCAAAATTTATAAAAACGAATTGAAAAGTATCGTGAAACTGTTCCCTCCAGAAGCTCATTTGTTGATGGTGATCCGATTAGTTTGGATGATTAGTACTATCCTATTGTAATTTAAAATATGACTTGTGAAAGACTCGTTTGTTAATTATGAAATTGTATTATGAAATTCTATTGGTATTATCCATAAGCTCATTGTATAATGAAAATGATTGTATATGCAAAGTGATTGTATATGCAAAGTGAATGTAATTCGGCATATTCTGTAAGATTGGCTTGAAAATGTACTGTCCGACCACTACTGGTTGACCAAAAGTCTACTGTTCGATCATTACAGGTCGAACAGCCCAAAACAAGTTCGATCAAGAAAAGTTGAACATATATTGACTGTTCGACCTGTAATGGTCAAACAGTAGATCATTGTTCGACTAGTATAGGTCGAACAGTACATTTTCAAGCATTAATCACAATTTTGTCAGAATTTTTAAATGACTTTGCATGTGACAATTTCAAAGTCACGATTCCCTACAAAGAAATAACAAAGTCACAATTCACCACGACAAAGTCACAAATTCATTACATGACAATTTCAAAATACATCACATTTCGAAGATTCACTACATCATATTGCAAAATACAAAGTCACAAAGTCTACGATCTAGGACGCCTTCGAGTCCTACAAGTAGATGCCCGATTCGAAGATTTGGGTAGTTTTTCGGGCTCGATCTTCAAAGCACGATATGCGCCGACTAAAGCTGGAACTAAGATCGATGTGTCTGGTCCCTCTCCATTCTCTACCCATTGTCGGTAGATCGGCTCTAAATATCCTAAAGCATTATCGATAATTTCCCATGGTTGTGGCCCTGTATGAATAGATGTAGTACCGACAGCGGTAGAGACGTTCTCCAGATTCCAGATGATAGGATGTAAAAATGTCCTATACCAATCCATATAATCGTCTGAACACTCCCATACGTGGTTTCCAGCTCTCCCACGGACATCGGTAGACAATACGTGGCTACTCCAGAATCGAAAGTAGCCTCCCAAAACATCCCACGTCAGGTTGTACTTCTAGCCCTATTTCCCCGACGGACAATGCTTGGAATCAAAGGAAAATCAGGTATCTTCTGGAGTAGGACAAATTGTCGAAGCACATGGTCAGGATGATACGGCTCTACACAGTCAAAGGCACGTATGCATCCATGGTAGAAAGTCATGTCGTCCCAAGGATAAGAGTCCCTCATCCCATTATAGGGTGTCCAATTGACCTACATCATAAACTAAAGAAATTAGCAATATGTAGAACACATAAATAATGGCATAAATGGATATAATAACACTCACACGTGTGTACTTGAAGATTGTCCAATACCTTCCTTATGGCCAAGACCCGGTCGGTAGTTCCTGCAGAATGGGATCTATTGGCCCACCTTATAGCAAGTAGATCACCCACCTTATAATTGACACTATGGGTTGGCATTGTGAAGGAAAAATGCTCGTATATCCAGTCCTGAAGAAAAAGAAGAAGCATATATCGGGCATATAAGAACATAAGATAAATATCGGAAATATAAGAACATAAAAACGTGCATATAAGAAGGAGAGATAGCTACCTCCAGTAATGTCAGTTATGCACATATTTGTCGTACCCCACTCCAAGATGCTAATCCAAGTTGTCGATACAAGTATGCTAGAGCAGCTGCTCCCCAAGCATACTCATGGAGGCGGTTGACTGTCTCCAGAAGACTGAGAATTTTGTGTCAACACGTGTGCCACTTTTGTCTGCAAAAATTGTGCATCCAAGCACGAACCATAAGTATGCATGGGCTGCACATTCTTTTCCTCTCATCCGGACTAGTGACATCTCCACTAAATCGAGCGGAGCACTCCAACCGGACCGAGCTACCTCTTTGGCCCTGAAGGACATCGACTGCCTCCCTTTCTGTCACCCCAATAACCTACTAATCATTTTTAGGGGGTTCTGGTCCCCTTCCCGACTCGGTGCAACCACCGATAATCCACTAATTGGGAGTCCTGTAAGATAAAATACGTCATCCAACATAATGTCATCTCACCGAATGGCATATGGAATGAGTTGGTCTCCGGTTGCCAATGCTCAACAAACGCACAAATAAAATTTTGTTTGACGTCTTATATGAAATCCACCTCAAGTCCAGAATTTTGGAACGATGAATCAACAATTTAAAATTAGTACTACCTCAACCAAACTTCCATGCTTCCATCTTGGTCGTGTGGCACCAACACCTCAACACATTCCTCTCAATCCATTCCAAATTTGGAACGCCACATAAGTCTTGAAACTTGGGATAAGTCGGGGATCTTTAGGTCCACCGGGACAAGGGTCCGTCAAACATCATCGTCCTTACCCTCTTCTTCAATCTGTTCTTCTTCTAGGCATTCTTCCTATTCTTCTCATCACGTTGCTCGCTCATTTAAATCGGAGCATCTGTTACTGCTTCTTGATGGGTACGTGCATCTGTCTCTTCTTCCTCAACTGCATGTTCAAAACATGCTTGGGTTCTTCCTCATCACGTTGCTCGTTCATTGAATTGAAGCATCTGTTACTGCTTCGACGACTGGATGTGCAGCTACCTCTTATTCTCAACTTGTATGTTCAAAAATGCTCTGGGTCTTCCTCATCAAGTTGCTCGCTCATTTGAATCAGAGCATCTGTTATTGCTTCTAACGACTGGTACGTGCAGCTGCCAACTCTTCTAACGACGCCCCCTATAAGAAGCTGTAGGTGGTTCCTCCTCGTATATGTCGTTCCTGCTAGGTTGATTCAAAATATCAGTAATTAAAAAATATGTACTTCAAAATGAACTGTTCGACCAGTCTGTGTCAAAAATATCCCTACTGTTCGACCAACACAGGTCGAACATATCTCTCTAACGTTCGACCAAAACGGTTGAACATGTGATCTTTCGCTCGACCCATTTTGATCGAACGTGCACATCAATGTTGATTGTCGTGGGTCGAACACCAGTACGTGCGCTCGATAAATCAGGCACGAACAGAACCGTAAATACACCAATTTTTTTTAAAAAATTATTTCGTTTTAATAAGAATTTAACGGATTCGAAACCCTAACAGTGATCCTCAACGAAATAATACTCATTTTGAAGTAATTAGGATATTTGATTTGAAATACTCACCAAATTGATCGACTCTAGATTGGTCTTGGGATTGTCTCTCCATTGCGGTGGTCGAACAATCCAAAAGCTCATTTGGCAATGGTATGGCGACCGAAGAAGGGAGGGGGACCGGAGAAGACGTTGGGACCGGTTGAAGAGAGAGATAAGAGGTTAGGAATGATGTGTGGGGTGTGCTTAGGAATGATAGATATGTTTTAGGTTAGAATGAAAATAATATTTTGGTCATTTGGTGGGGTGTACTTAGCATTTATGTTAATTTTATTCATTTAAAATGTGGTGTAGTTAGCACTTGGGGTGTGCTTAGTAGGTCATGGGGTGCGAATAGCCGCGCCATTTTAATTTTGTGAACCTTGGACGAGCAACTGGATGCAATCCTTGTCCCCTGATGCATCAAGCGTGGCTTTTGTAATGAAGGATAAAGATATTTGAAACCTTGCAATCTAGCTTCAAGTGTAGTATATAATGTTGGTTCATTCCAACAACTAGATCTGACCTATCAATTGAGTTGGACCGGTCCAGCCTGACACAGATTGGTCCAAAGATGGCTCATGTGCCAGTTCGATTAATCTTGGCCCGGACTGGTCCGACTCAGTATATCGGGACGTGTTGGGTTTTATATCTCGGCTCATAAGAAAGGTCATTCCTTTTATGTCCCGACCGGAAATATAGATCAGAGAGTTGGCTCGATCCGAGACTCGTCTCTCTGAGATGGCTCGATCCGAGGCCTCCTAGACCGGTCCGAAGCTGAAAGTTGGCTAATTAATCACAAGTAATTTTTTTATTGGCCAATAATATTTTTCTATTTGTCAATTAGTTACTTGATATTGTGAAAAATTATTTTTCAAGTTAAAAACCAATTAATCACCTAGATTATCCGGTGGAAAATAAAATTTTCAAATTATGCAAAAATAGTTTATTTTTATATTAATTGATTTTATTTTATTTGGTCCAGGTTTGATCTGATCCTAAGTCTAACTTGTTGTGGCCACGAGTCGGATTAGGCTGAGATTTTTCACCCTTAGGTCATCCGGCTAATGTGCATGGATCCGGAAGGTCCAGTCCGAATACAACTCGGCTCATCCAATTTCGTGCCGGGCTGACCACTTGACAGCCAGGGGTGAGAGTTTGGTTTATTCGGTTTCAACAGAACCGAATTAGCTAAAACCGAATAAATCAAAATTTTAAAAATTCAAAACCCAAACCGAACCAATAAAATAAATTCAGTTTGTTCGGTTGGGCTATTTATATTGTTTAATGAGTCGGACCCAAAGTTAGAATAGTGGTCGAATTAAAATTATAATTTTTTACTACATATTTGTTGAATTTCATAGTTGTGCATAAATTGGACTAATTTTATTCCCGAGGCATAATTTTCGATGGAAAACAGAGAAACGAAACAGTTGTCTCAATAGTAACAACGTTTCGTAGCAACACTTCAAAGAAGGTGCACCACAGAGATCCTTGGAGGATTCTGGGTAACGAAAATCTAAAGAGATTTCGTTGCAATAGCAAACAAAAGTAGAGCTTCTTTTAGGAAGGTACAAATCGAAATGCTAGCAACAATAGCGATGAAAGCCCACAAGAAGTATCTGATTAGATCAGAGAAGAAGAGAAGGAAAGAAGAAAAAAGGCTGCTTTGCTGGGGTGATAAGATCACCATTGCTCAAAGCAAGATTCGCCTATATACGATCCGCTTCTAGGAACCAGCAAGTTCTAGAGAACTTTTGGAACGCTCGTCAGTCAATATTGAGACTTGAACGAGCTTCCTGGACTTTACGGACTTCCTTAACTCTCTTCTTGTGTGCATCTTTCAAAGGAGGCAAAGGGGCTCTATTTAGAGTGGAGTGAGACCACCTCTTCTCCTATCCGATGTGGGACTAAAATACCAATACTCAAAAATAGAGTTGATATTTTAGATCATCCCACAATCAGCATAGAAGTGCCAGTCCATGCCTGCCCCCCGAACACTCTCGTGCATGCACGAGGCATCCTGGAGTCCGTGTCCGAGTCCGAGTCTGCACAACAAAAATTGACTTACATCTTTGTTGGAATGAATCCTTTTTTTCTAGGAAAATACTCCCACATGACACACACTTGTGCCCCACTACACCTCATGTGCACACCTCAACACAACAATACATTATATTGAGATACTCACCATTTGGTGTAGCCGATGTGGGACTATCTTTCCTAGTCCAAAGGCAAAACACCAACAATCCCCCACATACCTCAATATATGGGTTGAGCGTTCCCCACAGTGACTGTCCATCATGTATTAGGAGAGATGTCGCTACGACTTAAACCTTTCCGCATAGGTTAAATAACAGCATGATACAAGAATGGACAACCTTGAATTCTGTACCACAACTGCAATTCTTCCTACTCACATAATGACATCAACTGTGCTTCTTACTGCACATTAAAGGCCTTGTGCCAGCCTGGTTTTAGTGTATAATTTTTGGGCGTCTACAAGTTTACCCTCAAGAGACGGCCCGATATCTCTGTCCATACACTATAGGTGAGTTCTTTATAAAGAGTCATGGCATGAAGCATTGTGCTTCTTTGCGGTGCTACGCCGCTATGACATGGCTTAAAGTCGAGACTTTACCCCACCTGGGTACCTCATCGTAGTGTCATACTACTGTAGCATGAGGTCACAAGCCTCTTTGTAGTGCCAAACTACCCAGCATGAAGCCTTGCGCTTCCGTGCGGTGTTACGCGCTATGACATGGCTTGCGAAGCCGAGGCTTTACCCTACCTGGTACCTCTTCGTGGTGTCATACCACTATAACATGAGGACATCATCCTCTTTGTAGTGCTGTCTACCTCTCTTTATTATGATTATCATACAACATTAGGCTACCTGCCTATTTGTGGTGCTACTCTGCTGTGACTTGGCTCACAAAGCCAAGGCATTACCCCTAACCGAGAACCTCATGGTAGAGTCACCCCACTATAGCATGGAATTATACTCCTTTTAGTGCTGCGCTACCGTGCTTCCTGTAAACCACTCCATGCATTCACTCTGCCTGAGAACTCATTAAGGCATTTAAGCCAACCTTTCCACATGATCTGTTTTTTGTAGAAAACAACATTATACACAGTAGTTGTAGGTCCGTAACCTCTCCATGCCTAATAGAATATGTACCCACCGTTCCTGATATTCTTTCGATTAATAGTCTTCCCTTGAACCAAATGCTAGATGCCTAGTAGATTTCTCTTTGAACTAATATCATAATACTTTATGGTAGGAATGTAATAACACAATATCAGAATGCCTTCAAGCCCATTTTACAAGCTGTGTCATCGACCAGCTGGCGCTTGAGGCCCTTGGTGAACGGATCCGCCAAGTTCTCTTGACTCCGAACATCAATTACTACAATAACACCCCTCTTGATGAGATCGTGTACTGCCCTGTGCTTCAACCGCATAGTCCTCTTCTTTCCATTGAAGAGGTCATTTGATGCCACCGTCGCAGTCGCCTGGTTGTCGCAGTATATCGGTATCCCCGGTATTTATGCCCCAACCACTGGAAGATCATACATGAGCTCCCGAAGCCATTCTGCTTCCTCCGCTGCGGTATCAAGAGAAATAGTGTTTCTATAGAGATCTGCGAAGTCATCTGAATTCAATAATTCCTAAATAGCATGGCCTATCTAACAACCTTAACTACCCAATCGTTCAATTTAAATAAGGGACTCCTAGTCCTAGTCATTCTCTTAAATCATTTCAATCCTAGTTTGTGAATGAGCATTTCTTAGTCGCAGGCTCGCAATAGTACGACTAACGTACCATCACGAGTTTATAATATTTTGCAAAAATTGACCTGCATGGAGCACCACAAAACTCGTCACGGCCCGTACCCATTTTTTTTTAAACGGATACGAGACGTGACCAAGCCAGCCTACCCGCAGTGTCGGCGGTAGAACGCTGTCACGGTCATGAAAATCAAATCATAAATAATGCTCATTCATAAAATTATTTAACTTACAATATTCACAAGTTTTACATTTGCAGAACATATAAACCTGTACAAATATTTGAATGACTACAACTCAACTATCTAGCTAGTCTCTAGGCTTTTGTCCGCAAGTATTCCCGTCACTTTCCAAGCTAAATAAATCCACGACTAACCTGAAAAATATTGGTTTCCAGTCAGGAATGGAACGAGCACAATTCTCTGAATGCAATTTCAAATAAAGAAAATGACTATAAACAAAGGTTAGACATCAATCATGAGTTTTGAAAATAAACAGGAAATACAGAAACCAATAGCAAATAAATAGACACAAAATACTTTCTCCAACTGTTAGAAGTACCTTTGATATGTGATCGGTCTGGGGTACTACACCGTACGGTCTACATTGTCTACTTGCATGAAAAATAAGCACGGTCTACAATGTCTACTTGCAGAAAAAATACGGGCTACAATGTCTACTTGCAGAAAATAAACACGGGCTACAATGTCTACTTGCAGAAAATAAACACGGGCTACAATGTCTACTGCATGAAAATAAACACGGACTACAAGGTCTACTGCATAAAAATAACACGGTCTACGGTTGGATCACACATCCTTGGTACTTCTCATTCCCGACTCAACAATTTATAATAGAGTATAAAAATCACATAACCAATGGCCAATCAATGAAATATTGTAAAGATCAATATCGAAATGCAGACAATAAACTGTACTCGTCTGTGGTCCTCTGCTGGTGAAACCGACTGTCTGAACTACTCAATGTGTCGCAATAGTCAAAACCCGTACAATAGTCCCCGGATGCTGAAATAGACAAATACCAATGATCTCAGAATAGTCAAATTAGCTAGAATTGCCTGTCCTTAAGTCCAATTCTGGACACAAGGACAAAACGGTAATTTTGGGCCAAAACAGTGTCCGCCGTTGGACCCGCTTTGTACCAAAAAATGTGCCAGAGTCAACGGTCTCTAAAGTCGTCAAACTACATGTCTACGGATCCAGTTTTTCGATACGAACCCAACCGTATGTCCAAGTTGGATTCCGGCGAGCCGTGCACAAAATCGCCCGTTGAGTGGGACCGTGGGGCCCGCAAAACGACGATTTATCAACGATCTCAGAATCGGACCAAACTTGGCATACAGGACCAAAAAAATGATACGGTTCTGTTGGCGTAAGTTTCGTCTTGATCTGACGAGCGTGCACAAAGTAATTGAGAAATTTGCAAAGTGCACGATACGGTGAATTTCGACGGATACGCATCAAATTCGTCGCGCACACGACCAATTTGAATTCCGTCAAAGCCCACACAACCACAAAACCGTTACGCAGTTTTTGATGCTTACGGTGCACACCACGTCGCCCGAAATGGCGGGACGCACGTCGTGTGGAACAATTTTCAAGTTTTTAAAACAGGTTTTTGGGAAACTTCGGAATCCGATTTCTCGGCACGTAGTCGATGAAATCAAATTCCGCAAAAAGGGATTCGAAGCCCTACATGTTGTCTAAAAGACTCTTCAAATAGATTTTCTAATATGATACTAGATCGATCAGAATCGATCGTCAAATGTGGGTGGTTAGACTGCTTCATGTCCTGTTTTTGGACAGGTTTTCGTCAATCTTCGGACTCGTTTTCCGATGCGCATGACGCAACACAAAGCGAACTATTTGAAGGGAGTCGAAGTGGATTATATTGTCTTTCCAAAACATTTTACGGTTCGTGAATTGGTTGAGTGTCGAGAGAGAGATCTTACCGCGAAAACGGGCTCGAAGTCCGCTGCTACTGTTCCATCTGCGCATGGGCGCGCGCCCCGCGCGCGCGTGGCCTTGTCGCCGGCCGACTCCGGCGCGTCTGTGGCCGTCGTTGGCTGCGCACAGCGACGCCAAGACTGGGGGAGGGGTCGCCATCGCTGGGTTAGGGTTTTTGTCGATCGAATTCTCTCTCTGTCTCGACTCAATAATATACCTAACCGTGTATATATGTGATACTCTGTTCTCGGGTTCACGTGGAAGAGTTACCAACTCATGTGGGCTGATCCACTGTTGGGCTCGGGAATATCTGCTGGCTTTGGGTTTTGTTGTGTAGAGCTCGGCTTGACTGGGATCGAGCTGCTGTGGGCCTCAGCTATTCTTAGCTTGGGGAAAATAGGTGTACAAGTTGTTGAACAATTTTTGAACATGAAATCAAACTATGGGTAAAGTTCATAACATGATTTGAAAGCTTGAGCAAGCTGTGCTGTAATCCAGAAGAGCTGAGCTCTCAATTACAGCTACAAGATTACAACCCTAGACCAATTAAGCGGTAGCATATGCATCTTCAATATATGCCAACAGAACAAATGCACATGTAGAGCAAGAGCAACGAACAGTGACTAAGAATATGATCTAATAACTTTAAGTGCAGAGTTCGGATTTACACACGGTCAATGAACCAAGGTTGTAAAAGGCACTGGGGTCCACGTGGTTGGCTGGGCTGGGATTTAGGCCTGCTGACTGGCTGCTTTGCTTACTCCTTTTTTTATATTTATTTCTATTTCTTTCTTACCTATATAATACGTATAAATATATACAAATATATTTACACACATTAATCAATTAATATCTAAATATACACATATATATCTATACATATATACATATACATATGACCGATTAATACTCTATGTAATTATTTACACAAAATATAAATGTCCTTATATTCCTCTTCATACTATACTTACACAAACATTTATATAAATACCTATATATTCAGTATACGTATATTATATATACACAAACATACACATATTAATATATGTACACATACACCATATGCAATATGTTCACAGTACACCTATATATATATATTTTATTTGCCAGAATAGTATAAGAGTGTTAACAATAATTTCCTCAATAAAAATAATAATGATAATACAACAACAACAACATAATAATAATAATATAATAATAATAATATAATAATAATAATAATAATAATAATAATAATAATAATAAAATTTCATAATCAATAATGGTGTATATAAACCATTATGTTCAGTCTAAAACTCCAAATATACGAGGACCTATTTTATACAAAAGATACTGAATATCACCAATAATAATGTTTATAATATTTAAATACGAATACTAGAAAATTTCGTTAAATCATTTAAAATGAAATACAACACTCTCATACCAAATTCCCTCACACGGACGTCCTTGGACGTGCTGCATGACCTACATGGGCTTGGGCTTGGTACGGGTTAGTCCTGGCTGGTTTGGTACAACCGGGTCTCCTAATGTCAATAATATTAAATATAAATATTTAAACTATTAATAACGGTCGTGTCACAAACTTAGTCCGGTTTTCCTAGTTAGGACATCACTATGGCTCGACCTTCCCTACCAGGGCTAATACACGTCAAAGCACGCCACTGCACTATCCGTGCCACGATTTTCAGTCGTCTGGTACTTCAAAACTAACCATGACTAAAGTCATCTACCGTAATAATTAAATAATTAATTATTATAAAAATCTAAAAATCACCATTTAATATAAATAAAAAATAATACAAAATAATTCAAAATTTTCGGGGAGGGAGCTACACACGGCAAAAGCTATGTCAGGCCTTATGGCAGTAGTAGCATACATCAAACTCCCGATTACGCTTGCATACTCCTGCCTGACAGTTTCTCTGAATTAGGCTTCAGCTTCAGATCACACCTGTACGGCGTATCGATCCCTTAAAGATCCTTATACCCGTAACGAGTGATCATCTTCTCAACATAATGAGACTGTGACAGCACTAGTCCAGTGTCTGTCCAGATGATCTTGATCCTAAGATCACATCAGCTTCCCCCAAGTCCTTCATACTGAACTTGCTCAAGATGAACTTCTTTGTCTCCGTGACACAGCCCATATCCTACCTAGGATTAGCATGTCGTCCACGTACAGACAAACGATCACACCTCTTCCATCAGCGAACTTCGTGTAAACACTCTTGTCCGTCTCGCTGACCATGTAGCTATTTGACCTTATAACCTTATCAAATTTCTCATGCCACATCTTAGGAGCCTGTTTAAGACCGTACAAGGATTTCACCAACTTGCAGACTTTGTCTTCAAGACCCTTTATGACAAATCCCTCTGGCTGTTGCATGTAAATCTCTTCAGTCAGCTCGCCATTTGAAAAACTGTTTTCATATCCATCTGATGTATCACCATCTTATGTATCGCTGCGAGAGCAATCAACATTCTGATGGTGGTCATCCGGGCTACTGGAGCATACGTATCAAAGTAGTCGATCCACTGCTTCTGAGAAAACTCCTTTGCCACTAGCCTGGCCTTGAACTTGTCAATGGTTCCATCAGCTTTCTTCTTCTTGAAGATCCACTTGCATCCGATAGGTTTTGCTCTTTCAAGTAGATCAACCAACACCCAAGTGTTATTGGAGATGATTGATTCTATTTATTGTCTATCGCATCCTTTCAGAAACCAGCATCTCTGGTCTTCATCGGCTTATCATAGTTAAGCGGATCTACTTCCATATGATAGGTGATGAAGTCATCTCCGAAGTCCTTCGGCCTCCTCACACGCTTCGCTGACGGCTCAACGAGTTCTGATTCGATCGTTGCTTCAACAACAACATCTTCTTGGACTAATTCTTTATTAAAAACTTCAGTTTCTTGCGTACCCTCATTGTTCTCCGGTATATTCGCAAGAATAATATGCATGTGCCTTACAAATTTGTTTTCAAAATTCACATCGCGAGATTCGATGATATGATTTGACTCAATATCAAAAAATCTTCGAGCATCACTCTTCTCGTCATACCACAAGAAGATCGTCTTCGTAGTCCTTATCCCCAGCTTCTGAATCTTCAGATCTGGGAGCTTCACATAAGCCAGACAGCTCTACACTCGAATGACATTCAAGTTAGGTCTGACTTTGAACCAGAGTTCATGAGAAGTTACGTCCGAAGTTGCATACGATACTCTATTTAGAATAAAAGTGGCCGTCAATGCAGCTTCTCCCCAGTAGCATTTAGGAAGACCCACAGTTAGCAGCATTGAGTTCATCATTTCTTTCAACATTCTGTTCTTCCTCTCCGCTACTCGCTAGATGAGATTGAGAGAATACGGACTAGTAGTCCCATTGATGATTCTATTTTCTTTGCAGAACGATGCAAATTCATGAGACATGTACTCTACATCTCGATTACTTCTGAGTAGTTGTAGATCGGTTTAACGTTCAGCTTCAGCCCTGAAGTCTTTGAACTACTCGAATGCTGCATCCTTCTACTTGAGAAGTCATACAAACGTGTACTTTGAGAAACACTTCGAACCGGCCTCTGTGGAGAATTGATAAAATCATAGATCTAAGTGTACTAACTAACTCCAGACGATCAGTACTTTAGTTCAATCGTCTAAGCAGCTTCCCAACAGTCTTGTTTCTGCACAGACCTCCACCTCCTTACCCCCACATTCTGAAGATAAGTCCCGGTAGGACAGCTTGAGTCTTCTTCTATCATAGAACAACTCTCAGTCCATTCAATGAAGTAACTTCATCGCCATCAGCAGAAGTTCGAACATCCCTTTAGCACCGAACATCATATCGAAGCATGTTTCTCGCTAAGAAATTACCATCTGGCTAGTACGAATGTCCATCTTTCAAGTCTGTATCAGATAACATACTTCCTGAGATCGGATCTTCGAAAATCTCTGGTACGTGTAATACACATTCCAGTGTCCTTGTCGGTGGTTCATAACCACTGTCTCGATCTTCAGATATTCTGCTAGGTATATGTTCGTCATCGAGACCTTCGTCATAACACGGCTCGTCCTTGGTGAATAGCTCCTTCGAGAGCACACGTGGTCAGATGCACTAGTGTCAGACCACTAGTTAGCTACCACGCTAGATAACTCAACCTGTGCAACAATAGCAACCAAGTTAAGTAATCAAAATAACCAAGTTTAGCCATACCTGCTATTTTGGTTTGGGCTTGGATTTGCATTCACTCTTGTAGTGGCCATTCTTGCCACAGTTGAAGCAAGTCACGTGGGACTTGGACTTCTGTTGCTTGAACGAAGGACCGTTCACTTTCAGATTAGTGGAGTCCTTCTTCTTGTGATGAGAAGCCACCTGCTTCCCCTTGAACTCTCTTATCTGTACCAAGTTGGCCTTAGCCAGTTGTTTGGACAGAGAGTTCATCTTCTGTTGAGATCGCATTTCGTCCTCAACGTGGATCTCTTGTAGAAGATCTTCCAAGCTAATGTCCAGCTTCTTCTGATGCATTCTAGCATATAAGTTGCTCCAACCAGCAGGTAGTTTTCGAGACTATCCCTCCAACGACAAACTTGTCGACGAGGGGCATCTTCTCGTCATCTATCTTCTGCGTAACTTCAGGAATTCCTTCACTTGAGGTAGCATCGCCATCTCGTCTTCGAAGAGCCACTTGTGGTACTTCTCGACGATGAAGATTTTGGACATGTTCTTATCATCTTATATAGCTTACCCAAGGAATCCCAGATCTCTTTGGCCTTCACCTTCTTGGAATATGACTCTGCCAGAGAGTCTTCCATATAGCTGAGAATCAACAGTTTACGGATGCTGTTTTCTCTCTTCCATTTGCTCTGCTTGACCAGTGCAGCAGCAATAGCATCTGCAGTTTCTCCTTCTGGAATCGTCGGTTCATCTTCAATCAACATGGTCTACGTCCATGAGTTAAAGATTAAGGGTGTCCTTCCTCTTCCAGATTTGGAAATGTTCTCCTCAAATATCTCCAACTTGTTAAAGCTGGTATCGATGAGAGAAGCATGAGAGTTTTCCATCTTCTAATCTTGCTTTGAGATTGTTATTCCCGAGGCATAATTTCGATGAAAATAGAGAAACAAAAAAGTTATCTCAATAGTAACAACGTTTCGTAACAACACTTTAAAGAAGCTGCACCACAGAGATCCTTGGAGGATTCTGGGTAACGAAAATCTAAAGAGATTTCGTTACAAACAGCAAATGAAAGTAGAGCTTCTTTTAGGAAGGTACAAATCGAGTTGCTAGCAGCAGCGACGAAAGCCCACAAGAAGTATCTGATTAGATTAGAGAAGAAGAGAAGGAAAGAAGAAATAAAAAGGTTGCTTTGCTGGGGTGTTAAGATCACCGTTGCTCAAAGCAAGATTCGCCTATATACGATCCGCTTCCACGAACCAGCAAGTTCTAGAGAACTTCTGGAACGCTCGTCAGTCAATATTTGAGACTTGAACGGGCTTCCTGGACTTTACGGACTCCCTTAACTCACTTCTATTGTGCATTTTTCAAAGGAGGCCAAGAGGCTCTATTTATAGAGTGGAGTGAGACTTCGCCTCCTCTCCTATCTGATGTGGGACTAAAATACCAATAATCAAAAATAGAGTTTGATATTTTAGATCATCCCACAATCAGCATAGAAGTGTGCCAATCCACGTCTACCCCGTGCATGTACGAGACATCTTGGAATCCGTGTCCGAGTCCGAGTCCGCACAACAAAAATCGACTTACATCTTTGTTGGAATTAATCTTTTTTTTTCTTCTAGGAAATACTCACATATGACACACACTTGTGCCCCACCACACCTCATGTGCACACCTCAACACAAGTAATGCATTATATTGAGATACTCACCATTTGGTGTAGCCGATGTGAGACTATCTTTCCTAATCCAAAGGCAAAAACACCAACACTAGTTATTACATTATCAAAGTTAGAATTCAAAGTTACATTATCAAAGTTAGAATTCAAAACACATATTAGATTTGTTGTTTTTAAAATATACACATTTTTAACAAAATATGCAAAGAATTAAGAGTATTTATATAATTGTATAATTCTTATTCAGTTTTTGATTTGGAGCGAAATCGAAATCCAAATCAAAACCGAAACTGAATAAGATTTTTAGTATTTTCAAAATCGAAACTGAACTGGCTTTTTTTTAAAATTGAACCGAATTTCTCTGTTCGATTTTCGGTACAAAATTGAAATGCTCACCCTTACTAACAACTTGCTTTTGGGAACATGTAACATGCTATAAGAACAAAGGGAAGGTTTCGGGTTCATATCATAGTTATTTGACTTGGACTGGACATAAACCGGATCACCAGTTGAACTGATGGATCAAAGTCAAAGTGCATATATAGTTGAATATTATTCTATTACCACATTTCGAACTGGCCTACAATGGTAGGCGAAGGTCATAGACTAATGAGAAACTTAAAATTTAGGGCTTCTAAAATTGGAAAATGTCGAAAATGACAAAAAGAACAAAAAAGACAATTAAGAAATATAAAAAACATATTCACACAAAATAGGTATTTTACTACAATCGTGCTACTTTATTAACGCTTTTAGTACTTCTGTGCACGTGCACGACAGTCTGGCCGGCGACAGGCCGACCGGATGCGGAGCAAAGAAGGAGGGGATGGGGAGGGGGAAGTCCGCTGTGCGGTGGCGTGGTCGTGGAGCAAACGAATGCACAGGAGGAGAGAGAAGGAAGGAGGAAGGATAGGGGCGGAGCCATCGCACGCCACAACGTACCTGGCACGCGCAAAAGCGCATTTTTTTTATTTTGCTAACCTAACATAACCCCGGTCTGGTTTATAAGACCCACAAGGTCTAGGGGTGAGCATTAGTCAGTTTTGGACCAAAAACCGAACAGAACCGAACCGAATAAGAGATTCGGTTCGGTTTTAAAAAATTTCGGTTCGGTTTCGATTTTGAAAATATTAAATTTTCTTATTCGGTTTCGATTTCGGTTTTGGGTTTTGATTTCGGTCCAAAACCGAAAATCGAATAAGAAAGTTTAGTTTATATATATATATATATATATATATATATATATATATATATATATATACTAAATATATCTAGGTATATTTAGTTATTATATATATTAACAAAAAAAAGCACAAATAAACCCAAAAACCGAATAAACCGAAAATCGAACCGATTTAATTTGGTTCGGTTCGGTTATTGACCAATTCGGTTCGGTTTCGGTTTTGCTTATTCGGTTTCGGTCCAATTCATTTTTCGGTTATTCGGTTCGGTTGGAACCGAATAAACCGAATGCTCACCCCTAACAAGGTCAACCGTGTTTTGTGGAACACGGCCAGACAAGCTAGTTTTAGCCGGGTCAATGGAAAAACGGCCCAATGTTAGACCAGACCGGACAGCTAGCCAACGATTCACTGGAGTTTCAGTCTGACTGCCAACTTGGTTCAGACTTGACTATGATTCAAATAATTCATTTCCAGCTCAACACACAAACTACTGAAAATATTCTTTAGTAATATTATAAGCCCAATGCTAAAAGTACTACACAAAGTATGACTGTCACCATTTCTGCCGTTCTGTACTGTCAAATTATTGACAGTCCAATGTGAGGACTTACAGTCTTGTGTATACTTAGGACTGATAGCTTCCATTCTTTTACAAATCAATTGCTAGATTATATATATATATATATATATATATATATATATATATATATATATATATATATATATATATATATATGAATTTTTTTTAATATATTTCATGTAAAAATTTGTATCGATACATCCCAAATCTGAATCATTGGATGTTGATCCAATGGTTCAGATTAAAGCCGAAGTGAAAGTAACATGTAAAGTCAAAGTCAAAGTCAAGTAAACACCTTTCACAATTTTCAATGCAATTGTTTGGAATGTATTGATACATCCCAGTATTGTAGAAGGACCCATATATATATATATATATATATATATATATATATATATATATATATATATATTTGGAAGAAGGTAATTTTTATTCTGGCCCAAGGCCTACAATTACAGTCCCAAGGCCTTAGGAATTCTGCCCAAAGGCTACATACTGGCCCGAAGGCCTCCTCCACATGCATCGCACTTAGATCGCACCGCATATGTACCGCATCCGCACTTGGGCCTCACCGCATCTATCCATACCACATCACGTCCGCTCCAGGCTGCACCGCACCCGCCTCATTGTAATTCTAACATCAAAGAATTCAAGTGCTTCCCCCGTTGTTCGAACCTGCAACCTCTGGGAGGAATATGCCTCACTCTAACTACTTGAGATTGAGGTCCTTGGCATTATATATATATATATATATATATATATATATATATATATATATATATATATATATATATATATATATATATATATATATGGGCCGGATCAAGATCCCCGCGGGGGGAGCTCTGCCAAAGCCCCCCCCCCTCCCCTCCACCATCGGATCGGGGGGGGCCGCGCGTACGCTCGCTCGATCCAATGGTCGAGAGGCGGGCGGGGCTTCCACGGGACTCCCCCGCGGGGCTCCCGATCCGAACCCATATATATATATATATATATATATATATATATATATATATATATATATATATATATATATATATATTTCAAAAAAAAAATATATATATATTTCAAAGAAAAGGCATTTTATAGAATTGAAAAGGAAGCTCAAGAAGAGCAGTACAGACGGTTACAGAGCCAAAAACACAAAAGGGCCCTTTTAAGCTAGGTCACTAAAACCAAAAAGTAGAAATTAGAAATTCAAATTCGAAATTTTGAAATAGCCAGAATTTCGAAAGCACGATATTTCAAAATTTTTGGATATTTCAAAATTTCAAAATTTGAAAATTCGAATTACTAGAAATTTTGAAAATTTGGAAACCGGTTGGGGGGAACGATTGGGAACGGGTGCGAAGCCCGATGTGGGGGTGGGGTCTCTGCCCGAGGGGATGTGGTCACTCTACCCGAGGTTAGGGGACGCACGGCCCGAGAAAGGGCTGCACACGGCCCGAGAGGGGGCACTGGCGGGGAATGCCAGCTCGGAGGAGGGAGCTCGACCTCTGACGGGAGGGAGCGGGGGCAGCCTCCGGGCGGAGAGGGCGTGCGGGAGCCCCAGCGCGCAGCCCGGAGTCTAACGTGGGAGGAGCTCCAGCGGAGCCAGCGGGGGAGTAGGACGAGAGTGGGACGGAGAAAGGAGACTCCGGCGGGGGCTCGGGGAGATGGGAGACGAATCGCCAGCGAAGGCGGCAGCGCAACGAACGCGGGGGGGGGGGGGGGGGGTGGGAGGGAGAGAGGGAGGCGGAGCCGCTAGGGGGGTGGGAAGCCGGGGGGGTGCCGGAGGGAGCTGGGGAGCCATGGCGGGGACTCGGCCCTCTAGCCAGGGAGGAGGGAGCGGGGGCTCGACCTCCGGACGAGACCTACCAGTGACGAGGGGGAGGACCCTCTTGCATGCACCGGAGGGAGCGTCGGAGACCACCGGGGGGCACAACTCGCGGGGGTGGTGGAGAGCACCGACGACGGGAACGTCGGAGGGAGAACCGTCGCGGAAGGAGGGGAGGTGTCCCTGGGGTTCCCGAGGCGGAGGCGGGGGAGAGGAGGAGTGGGGCCGCTCCTGGGCTGCCGGGGACTGGGGCGGGGGCCGGGGGGCTTGAGGAGGGCGCTGCCGAAGTAGCCGGGGGCCATGTCAGGGAGAAGAAGGCTGACGCTGCCGCGGAGCGCTACGGGGGGAGCGACGGGTGAGTGGGGCGCCAGGCCAGAGGGAGGCTCGGCACGCGGAGCTGAGGTCAGCCCCGACAGGGGGCCGAGGAGGGAAGGGTCTTGGGAGGCTCTAGGTAGCGGCCTGCGCCGAGCTCGGAGGCGCCGGGGACGCCGGGGCTGACGACGTATCCAAGGTAGGAGGGTGGGGCCGCTCGGCGAGAAGTAACCGGCATGGACGGGGTGAACCCCCCATAGGGGGAGGGGGAGGGGGAGGGGCCAGGCGGATGCCGGCCAACCGTGTAAGCGGGGGGGAGAAAGACACGGCCGGGCCGAGGAAGATGATCCATCCGCCCACAAGGTGGTGGTGGGGGGGGGGGACGACGAGGAGCGGAGCTCCCGCCGAAGGAGACCGGGGTCCCCTCGGCTTCCGCTGCGCCATATTCGATCCGAACCCATATTTGATCCGAACCCATATATATATATATTCCGCTGCGCCATATATATATATATATATATATATATATATATATATATATATATATATATATATATATATATATGCACATCGAGTCGTGGTGTACTGGTAACACCACCGTGCACCGGGGGTGAGGGCCGGGTTCGAGCCCTCCCTCCCACGGAGGTGGCTGGGTGGCGGTGGCCACGGCCTCCGGGCCAAGGTCGGGTGGAGTCGTCCACCGTCTTTGGTTTTTTTTTAAAAAAAAAAAAAAAAAAAAAAAAAATATATATATATATATATATATATATATATATATATATATAAGGGGTAAGCGTCGGTATAATCGGTCGGTATTTGGTCGATTTTTTCGGTATTTTTTAAAACCGGTATTTGAAAAATCAATACTAATATCGTACCATTTAGAGTCGGTTTTTTGATTTCGGTTATATATATATATATATATAT
>JANAVB010035017.1:10939310-10941810 GCA_029216955.1 Iris pallida
CGGTCCGGCGGATGCTTGGAGTGGGGGTCGAGTTCCCAGGGCAGATGGGTTATAGATTGGTGGAGGCCGGAGAGCCGGATTGACTGTTTATTCTGATCAATGTGTATGATGTCATGTGAATGGTGAAGAAATGAGTGAATGAAAGATTTGGAGGAATGTACTGTGAGAGTATATTGAATGAGAGAGAGAGAGACGGGTGAGTGTAAGGATTGTGTGGAGAGGAGAGAGTGAGTCCGTGGTGTTCTGGAGGTTGTTAGAAAGGAAGGTGGTGTGTGCGGATGAGAGGAGAGGTAGTGGGGTGCTCTTCGCACTATGAAGAGGTCATGAGAAGAGAGAGCAGATTTGTTGTCCCAAGCAATCATGTCCTATTATGTCCCCCTCTCTATTACATGAGAGTCCGAACAGAGCTTGAAAGTAGATATATGGATGGTGGCCCATATGTAATAGAGAGAATGACAGAATAGCACAGGATTGTTTAGGACAACAGATCTGCTCCTATGAGAAGAATAGGAGGTTGGCTGAAGAAGATTAGCTGTCAGACCAGTTTGTATTTTCTTCTTTAGAATAATACTATTTTTCTTTGTAACTGGAAGTGTAGCTCCCCTTCCCAAAAATTTTGAATTATTTTTTATTTATTTATTTAATTTAAATGGTGATTTTAGATTTTATAAATAATTATTTTAATTAATTATTACGATAGATGACTTTAGCCATGGTTAAGATTTGGAGTACAAGATGACTAAGAATCATGGCACGGATAGTGCAATGACGTGCTTTGATGTCACGACCCGTACCCTAGAGTTAGGGCACGAGACGTGGGTACGTCCAGCCTACGCCGCAGTGTCGGCGGTAGAACGCTGTCCTAGGTCACAACATCTAGCAATATAAAGCTTAAAAAGTTTATACTCCCCGAATGGGGGTGACATGATAAAAGTAGACTCAATCACAACTAAGGAAGAAGAAGCACGATATGATATAAAACTCAAAGAAAAATAGATGATAACATAGCTAATAGATAGATAAATGAAACTGCTGAAATGAAAGGAAATCCCAAGTACATCAGAAAGTCTAAGTGTCTAAGATAATACAAATCCCAGATCCCAAGTATCAATAAGTACAATCATCCATGAAATACTGAAATGAAAGCATCCTAGTCTAAGGGTGTGTCATCCACAGCTAGTGGGGCCTGCTGATGGTCCAGGTCCAACATCTCATCTAAGGTGGCACCGTAATAGGTATCCACACCAGCCTCCTCCTCGTCCTCTGTAATATTTTCAACAGGTCCAGTCAGGACAGGAGCGAGTACAGTACATCTCAACAGTTCATAACAGGTTAGAAGATATAATCATACAGTAAAGTAAGATACAGGTACTGAAAGAAGTGCAGTATGTAAACAGAGAGAGAAAGCTGTAATAGAAACATCTACAATAAATAGAGAACTAATCATGTGGCTAGTGAGTCAAAGTACAACATGGACATGTAAATGGCATGGAATGATTCTGATGCTACACTATGGAATGATTCTGATGCTACACTACCGGTGTATTATTCACATGTCCACTTCTACTCCCCCGTACCCCCAATCAATACACAAGGATCCAACCAGGTTATGTTATGATACTATGTAAGGCCCCCGAAGGGTGATAAGCCCCCGAAGGGTGGTAAGCCTCCGAAAGGTGATAAGCTCCCGAAGGGTGGTAAGCCTCCGAAAGGTGATAAGCCCCCGAAGGGTGATACATAGTAGACCCATAAATGGGATAAAGATTCCAGGAAGACTCTGTGATCATAAGAGTATATGTCACAAGTGATCGAAGAATCAACGAAGCATAGTGATACGCTATGTAAGTGAAACGCACAGAACATAGAGTACCCGATGCTCCCTAAGGATAACATCTCAAGAAGGGATCCATATAGTACCAATCCGTGTGACCAACGTGACAATACAAGTAAAGTAATCTACTGCAGGAAATAGTTCTAAGCAGGATATGAAATGATCAGAGAATGTACTCGCCTGGTATCTGAGTGTCCAATATGAAAGTACTGTCCGAGGAGTGGTGTCTGGCTCCTAATCAGAACAGCACAAGTCACAACAAGTCCAGAATAGTAAAATGAAGTCCTACTATGCATTCTACATGATTCTAGGTCAATCTAGGCCAAAGTCAACTCTTGGTCAACTCTGGTCAACCCTAGAAGTCAAACTAGGTCAACCAAGTCTAAATAGTCTATTCTAGGCCTAACTAGTCCATACTAGTCTAAACAAGGCTAAACTAGCCTATGCTAGCATACCAAGTCCTTACAACCTATATAACACAAGTCAAACCAACTTCACACAACTTATATAACATCTAGGCCTACACATGGAAATCACATAGTAAATATATATATCTATATATATATATGGCTATCTATAGGTACACCACACATAACATCATATATATAATTCCCATATATATGTATCCACATATATACATAATACATTGCATATATATATAGGTACACA
>JANAVB010035017.1:10946810-10980694 GCA_029216955.1 Iris pallida
CAAATTTCCCAATTACTTTGTACACGTTCTTCAAATCGACACGAAACTTGCGCCATCAGGACCGTGTCATTTTTCTGATCTTGTATGCCAAGTTTGGTCCGATTCTGAGACAGTTGATCGGATCGCCGTTTTGCGGGCCCCACGGTCCGACTCAACGAGTAATTTTGTGCACGGCCCGCCGGAATCCAACTTTGGACATACGGTTGGGTTCGTATCGGAAAACCGGACCTATTGACATATAATTTGATGACTTTAGAGACCACTGATTCTGGCACGCTTTTCGGTGCAAAGTACGTCCAACGGCGGATATCGTTTTTACCCGAAATTACCGTTTTGCCCCTGTGTCCAGAATTGGACTTAAGGACAGGAAATTCTAGCTAATTTAACTATTATGAGAATGTTGGAAATGTTTGTTTCAACTTTCGGAGACAGTTATGATGATTTGGACTTATCGGCTTACCAGTTGACAATATTTTGTTAGATCTGCGTGCAACCTCCAGGCAAGATACCTTGCCTCCCTCTACAGTTTAATTCATGTTTATAGTTTTCATATTATTATTATTGTATTATCATTAGATACTCTATTTGTTATAGATTTTATGTGATTTATTAGCTTTCTAGTTGACTTGAATTATCTAGTTTCTACATGCCATGTTCACCAGTTTATGGTCTTGCTTGACTTGGCTGTATAGTTATACTGGACTTGACTATGTCTTGACTGAGTCGTACCTTGTCTCACCAGTACCTTGCTTGAGTCGTGTCATAAAACGAGTACGTGTAATTGAACTGCTAAATCCTTGTTATTGTTTCCTTGGCACCAGAGAGTCCACTCGGAACGAGGGTGTTTTCCTTGATCTGTTTACATCCGTGAGTCCACACTCGGGACGAGGATGTCGATTATTTGCACCAGAGAGTCCACATTCGGGATGAGGGTGTTGACTTGACTTACACCAAAGAGTCCACTCAGGACGAGGGTGTTTACATCAGAGAGTCCACACTCGGGACGAGGATGTTATACTTGTACCATAGAGTCCACACTCGGGACGAGGGTGCCTTGCCGTGAACTAACTAGAGAGTCCACACTCGGAACGAGGGTTAGTACTAACTAGAGAGTCCACACACAGGATGAGGGTTAGTGATTAGTTCAAACCTGCGAGTCCACTCGGGACGAGGGTTTGGTATTCCATTGATATCGTGTTCGCTTGTTCATCTTGCAGTTCAGTTACGTGTAGTTGTTCTAGTGTTCGTGTTCAAGGTCACCTGTCAGTAGCCACTTGTCGTTAGTCACTTGTTAGCAGTTTGGTCGTAGTCTCTTGCCATGTTAAGTGTCGTTCCTTGTTATATCATGTTTATATATTATCATGCATGGTTAAACTGCTAGATAGGCATGTTTATATGTATCTTGCTATGTCCTCTGTGGACCTGCTAATCTCTTTAGGTTTAGCGACTGTATGGAGTTAGTTAGCAGAGCGGGATGGTAGAGGATTGCGACGTATGATACAGGTATTTGCTTGTGATATTTCTTTATTATCCTCTCGTGCTTATATTCTGTACCATGATATATTCTGCTTGTTTTATAGACTTATATCATTCTTGGAGTCTAATCGAACAATATGATAATGGACTGCAGACCATGACCCATAATTGTTCATTCATGTTTCATATTTTTGTTGTGGATTGAGATATAGATTGCATTGCCATGATTTGGCAGTATACCATAGCCTTGACAGCGTTTACGTATTCGAGTCGGGTTAGAGTCCGATCGATACGTAGCTGGCTTGTTCACGAGCTTGCGCCCGAAAAGCGGGTACGGGTCGTGACAAGTTTTTTTGGTGGCCCATGCAGGTCAGAGCATATCGTATCGGTTACGTAACTGTACTGATACGAGCCTGCGACTATGACTAAACCTTAGAAATCTCAATCCACACTGCCTTAAAAATTCTCCTAAAAACTTCTCTACGTCCTTGAAATTTTATATTTATTCTCGATTATTCTCCATTGCTTTCCGTACCATTGATTCTCGTCCCTTCCTATTCCGGGGTGACGAATGATCGTGTTGTCTAGAATTTATTAGAAAATCTTAAATTATAGTATAATATTGCATGATTATTGAGTTTTTGTTGTTTATAAATATGAGGATTATAGATGCCATATGCTCTAGATATATGTTGGTAGAATTGTTAGCAACTAGTTAGAAGATTATAAGATTTAGTGACCGTGTTTTGAGGAGTAGTGTGACCAAAGGTGGGTAGAAGTCCCCAAGTATTCAGAGTTATAAAATGGCTAGAGAAAGTTATAGAATATTTTTAAAAAATTAAATTGAGGAGATTAAGGTAACAATAGACTTCCTTTTGAATTTTAAGGGATAGTTATGAATTAGAATTTCAAGGACGAAATTATTTTAAGGTTGGTAGATTTGTAGCTCCCCTTCCCGAAAATTTTGAATTATTTTATTTATTTAATTTAAATGATGATTTTAGATTTTATAAATAATTATTTTAATTAAATATTAAGATAGATGACTTTAGCCATGGTTAATATTTGGAGTACAAGATGACTAAGAATCATGGCACGAAAAGTGGAATGACGTGCTTTGACTAGTGTATTAGCCCTGGTAGGGAAGGTAGAGCCATAGTGACGTCCAAACTAGGAAAACCAGGCCAAGTTGCGACTTAACCTCTAAAGACATTTTTAATTATTTATTAATTATATTATTGACTTTTAGGAGACTCGGTTTGTGTCAATTTAGCTCGGACTAGACCCGAACCGAAACCGAGCCCATGTAATATTGTAGTGAGACCAAAGACGACCATGTAGGCATATTTTATGTGTGTACAAATAGTTCCTAATTTATTTTGGGTATTGATGTACATTTTTAATTATTTGAATATTTGTACAAAAATTGGTATTTTATTATTAAATATTGTTTTACAATATTTGTATAATTTTTTGGACCCGAATAAAGGTGAGTAGTATGGATTCACCAAACCACCATTTAATTATTTTATTATTTTGTGGTGATTAAATAAATATATTTTATTGTTACTGAATCGATATTCTATTTTTAGAAATTGGATAAATACTTTTATATTATTATATGGATGCATTTTGGATAAATATATGTGTACACATTTATAATTCATTTTGACCTTTATATATAATAATTTTATATATACGTACATATTATATATCTTATATATATATATATATATATATATATATATATATATATATATATATATATATATATATATATACTTATATAAGATATATATACTTATATAAATATATATATATATATATATATATATATATATATATATATATATATATATATATATATATATATATATATATATATATATATATATATATATATATATATATATATATATACTTATATAAGATATATATACTTATATAAATATATATATATATATATATATATATATATTTTATATATATATATATATATATATATATATATATATATATATAAAAGATATATAAATGTGTGTATGTATATATCAATATATATTATATGTGTGTGAATTTGTATGTATATATAAATATATTACCTATGTGTGTGTGTATATATATATATATATATATATATATATATATATATATATATATATATGTGTGTGTGTGTGTGTGTGTGTGTGCCATCACAAAGGATGGCAGCAGCCCATAGGCCCGGCCACCCCATGCCTAGTAAAGCCCAACCCGAACTAATCCCAGCCGGGCCAAGCAACCCAAAGCTTGGCCCAGCCATAGTAGCAAGTAGCAATCCCAGTCAAAACCAAGCAGCAGTGAAGAAAACCCCCCGCGTATGTTTCCCCCAACCCGTGCGGAACCGCTCGATTGGTTCTAGCGTACACATATATATGCATATGTCGAGAGGGTATTTGCGAGTTTCTCAAAACCCTAGCTCTACCCAAACCCACGGTGCCCCTCCCCGACCCCTGACGACCAACCCCGAAGCCGCGTGCCACCACGCGAGCGCCGGAATTGTCCGCGCCCGGGCGGACAGATCAGTAGAAAGACAGCAGCACAGGCCGCGCGGGGGCAATTTCACAGCGACATTCCATCGCGCACGATCAGTGGTTTTACGATTTGTCTTTTTAGGTATGTCCCTAACCTATATAAAATTATTTTCCTTTAGATGGTTTTAATCGCCGCTTGCTAGGATTCCCAGAAAGTTGATCCAAAGATCGACCAATAACTGTTCGAAAACAGGGTATGGGACAGCCCAACACCCAAGTTGGAAGGCCGATTAATGGCAAACCATAGACAATTTAAGAAATCTATCTGAACAACCTCTTAGACAACCTAACCAGCATTCAAACCCTGTTTTTAGATTATTTTTATAATCAGTAGATGCTAAGATAAATTGACTCGTAAATCGGGAAAAACCCAATAAAACTGTTTTTAAAAAAATAGAAATTCTTCCGATCCAACGTGCGTCCCGCCAATCCGGGCGACGTGATCATGAAACGCAAGCATCAAAAGGTGCGTATCGGCTTCGTGGACGTGTGGGCTTTGACGGAATTCAAATTGGTCGCGTGTGCGCGACAAATTTGATGTGCATTCGTCGAAATTCATCGTATCGACCTCTGTGCAAATTTCATAATTACTTTGTGTACGTTCGTCAATCGAGACAAAACTTGTGCCATCAGGACCGTATTATTTTTCTGGTCTTGTATGCCAAGTTTGGTCCGATTCTGAGACAGTTGATCGGATCGCCGTTTTGCGGGCCCCACGGTCCGACTCAACGGTGATTTTGTGCACGGCCCATCGGAATCCAACTTTGGACATACGGTTGGGTTCGTATCAGAAAACCGGACTATTGACATATAGTTTGACGACTTTAGAGACCACTGACTCTGGCACGCTTTTCGGTGCAAAGCGTGTCCAACGGCAAAAATCATTTTTGCCCAAAATTATCATTTTGCCCCTGTTTCCAGAATTGGACTTAAGGACAGGAAATTCTAGCTAATTTGACTATTCTGAGAATGTTGGAAATGTTTATTTCAGCTTTCGGAGACAATTATTATGATTTGGACTTATCGGCTTACCAGTTGACTATATTTTGTTGGATCTGCGTACAACCTCCAGGCAAGATACCTTGCCTCCCTCTACAGTTTAATTCCATGTTTATAGTTTTTATGTTATTATTGTATCATCATTAAATACTCTATTTGTTATAGATTTTATGTGATTTATTAGCTTTCTGGTAGACTTGATTTATCTAGTTTCTACATACCGTGTTACCAGTTTATGGTCTTGCTTGACTTGGCAGTGTAGTTATACTGGACTTGACTGTGTCGATTGAGTCGTACCTTGTCCCACCAGTACCTTGCTTGAGTCGTGTCATAAAACGAGTACATGTAATTGAACTGCTAAATCCTTGTTATTGTTTCCTTGGCACCAAAGAGTCTACTCGGGACGAGGGTGTTTTCCTTAATCTGTTTACATACTTGAGTCCACACTAGGGACGAGGATGTCAATTATTTGCAGAGGAAGGAGAGGGCGACGCAGAGGAAGGTCCCGAGAGCATAGCGACAAAGCAGCTAAGTCGTTCATCAGCACCAGAAGGACGAGGGGGAGGGCGTTCGGTAGAACACCTGGAAGGAGGAGTCACCCAACAACAGCTAGGGAGCTCACCGTTGTGGGAGAAGGCAACACAGAGGGGTTGGCGGAGCACAAGGGTAGGGCAGCGAAGCCAACCGCCCACTTGAAGGGTGGTCATGAGGGAGTAGAGATGTGCTCCTGAGGGTAGGATACACCCAAACAGCATCCTGCACCAGCAAAGAGCGACAGGGAGGACGGGACCGGACCTGCAAGCTGCTCCGGTCAATCCGAGGACATAGGAGGAGTCGTAACAACCTCAAGAGGAGGAGAGGGATCTCTACCAGTACCCAAAAATCCACTTGGATTGGAAGCCAGAAAGCTTTGCAGGCAGAGTTTCGATGTCCCAGATGCAGGCACCTCTTACAATAATCTGGGACGTCTTCAAAGAAACAAGGTTGCTAATAGCTTATGTCTCCAGGAAGGTTGACACGAATACGGTCAGGGAGGGCGTTGAAGAAGTCTAATTCCATGAAAATATGAGCAACGCTCTCTGTCGGGTGCGTGCCTCATCGCATTACCTATCTTTAGAGGCATGTCAAACGAGTTAGCAAGCTGAAAGAGCGCAACTTTCTCGAAAAATTGATGGCAAAGATTCGGGAGATCGACCCATACAGTAACAATAAATGATTCAGAGCAAAGATCAAAGTCGACCGTCCACAAGAAAACTCGCATCGGGGACTAGAAGAACTACAAGAAAAATGGTCATTTACTTTATGTAAAACTCGCGAAGATTCGTAAAAGGCCATGCCATAAATGATCATATTATTTACGGCATGCATTTGAACGCTGTAAATAACCCTCTCCATCGTTTTTACAGCTTTTTAATGCACGTAGTAAAAAGATGGAGAGGGTTATTTACAGCGTTCAAATGTGTGATGTAAATAATTGGGTCATATACGGCATGGCCTTTTATGGCACCAAAATATACGTCGTGAAAGATATATTACGACATATTTTGTTTGCAGTAGATGATCATATTTCTTGTACCATTGAGGAGATGGCATTATATTATATGCTTTGATCTTTTACGACATATTTTATGTGCAACTAATACATTTGATATTGTCATAATATATTCTTAGGCAAGTTGGTTAAACTACAGAAATTATTGGACACAAAGAAGAATGCTTATATAATATACACCAGCTAGCTGTGACCAATTTTCTAGCCCACAGTGTAGTTGCAACCAACACTTGACAAGAGCAAAAAAAGAAAGCATCCCGTTACAAAAAAAAATAGTATTATTCTATAGAAAAAAATACAAACTGGTCTCACAAAAAGAAAAATAGTATTATTCTAAATGGATGAACATTCATCCTAACTTTGGTGGGGAGCAAAAAGGAATTTATTTTGTTGGTATGCTACCACTACTCGTGGCTGTAGATATATGTAAAAGTTTTATTATCACGTGTCCTATAATTTGAAGCGGCCATATTCTTGTCTTCATGGCCACCGAAGACTGTTGACAATGCCACATATTCCTTCCATTCACAACATAAACCTTAATCCCAACCATCCATGGGCAAATGAATGGTCATGTTACGTACCACCTCTCTATACAGCAGCTCATATCCAAAATCAGTAAATAGCCCGCAAGCCCGCCCACCAACATTTGTAGCAAGCAAGCAAGCAAAAAACGTACTCCACTGCAACGGCTGCTGTAGTGCCCCGTCCCTACATCGTGCCCCATTCTCTATCCACGGGGTACGCGAGAAAGGAACACTGTCGCCATCGATTCAGTTGGAACCGATAGGTCGGGATCGATCGAATCGGTCGAACGGAAACGGTTGAATTAAGATCCATTCCCCGTTATGGAATGGCTTCTTCGGAACTAAGTCCCATATTCAGCGGGTTACGCCTCAAGGATTGACTCTGCGGCTGAGTAGGGAGAGACCTCCCGTTGCTCTATTTTTTACACCGCTTGCGTTGGTTTTGGCTTTGTTTTCAGAATGTGTTTTCGTGAATGTTTTCGATGGTTTTCATGGCTTGCATTTCGAACTCGCATTTCCTATCGAACTTCTTGAATAATACAGTGTTCTAATCGGTTGCTTGTGCGATTTCAGATAATTGCGTAGGCGACGTCTAGCGCGACCAACAAGTTCTCTCGCCTCAAGCAAACTCAAGGTGAGTGGCTGACCTCCTTCACCTCGACCCTCTATTTCAAAATGGGAACTCAGGTAACAGTATCAATTTGAGCGGTTCACTTGGAAAATACATGTCCTATGTTCAGATGAGAAAAGATAAGAGTCTAACAAAGAGATAGAATTATTTCAGGGTTTGAAAATAAACCAAGTAAATGAATTGATTGCTTAACAGCCCAACGATACCCTAAATTATACCTTATTAATATAACACGGTCATTGGACAACTTGTCGATAAGGGGTGTTTTACCGTTTCTTCGGATAAAAAAGCCTTGGGCCAGGGGACCGATCCGGCCATGGAGAAAACGGGGTATAGCCGAGCTGAGTGTGCAGCAACAGGTAGTTCGAGGACTTGCATCGGAGCTTGCTACTTGCGGTGCAAGGATCTCGTTTACCAGGCTATGTCCAAGATGGCTAGTTAATACCGGAGACCTGTGGGTAATACCCCTAATATAATTATTATCAACTAACAGGGAAGGTAAGAGTAAGTTTTATGTTGCACAGCAGACTCTGTCGAGGGAAATTCTGGTGTAATTTACATGGTTTACGTTTCGTCAAATGGTTTGCATGAAAATAACTAGGATGGCTAGAAAGATCACTAAAAGCAAGTTGTATGATTTTTATCTAAATTTTTGAACCAAATGAGAGCCTGAAAACTAATTAGTCACTCGCCAGTACATGTTGATTGTACTGATCCTCGCTCTCTCTATAGGTACGATAAATCGGGAGGAGCGTGCTACGTGAAGAAAGGCAACGCTCGTGTGTTTTGAAGTTTCGTCCGTGCGATCGAAGCCTAGATCCAATCTCTTTTGAAGACTCTGTTGTCGAAGACCCGAAGACAGATGGAGCGACTCCCTACCATCCCAGGTGGTTTTGTAATCTTGGTTGTAAAAGCAAATAGATGAAATATATGGAACGACTATCTCATCGACGTTCATTTTGTAATGGAGTCGGTTTGTAAAAAACCAGTGCGGCACCTTGTATCGAGTCTGTAAAATGATGTTTATTATCAATAAAGCTTAAATTTCCTTCTTTATAATGTGTGTTCAATTTACGCTGCGTATTCTCTTGTTGTTGTATTTCAGATAACCTTATGACTATGCCTTGTGCGATCGCAATTTAGGTTCGCACGGCATCACGCTCGGGGGACGACTATCGATTCTACGGAATCGGAGCGTGACATAATGGTATCAGAGTATGACTTTACATCCTTTGGCCTTCCATTTGAGTCTCGAACCTTTGACCTCGTGTCGATGAGATGAGTTGTTCCATACAGTGAGTCCGTAATATTTTCTAAGACTAATACGAGTTACCTTCTATATCCCAGAGGTCCAAGAAATCACAGGCGAGAACGGAGATAGTGCTTCGAGCGACTCGAGCAGCTCAGGGGAGCAACCCTCAAACGTCCCTATGGATCCCATGGAGCGGATGATGCGCATGTTGGAAGGGCAACAGTGGCAGGCCGAGGCAAATCAACGTCTGAACGAAGAGCATCGACAGCACGTTGAAGGGCAGCAGAGACAAGCTATGGCACGACAGACTCAGTTCGAGGCCCGATTTGATGCGCAGTTCAAGTTGCAGCAGAAGCAGCTTGATACTCTTCAGCAAATCGTCCAGACGGTTGTGGCCAATAAAAATTCTGTGACAACTCATACTGCAGCCGAGCCTGCGGTTCGACCGATTCATATCGAGCCAGAGGCGCCCAAGAATTCACCTACGACACTAAGAAGCTCCAACTTTGAGGTGTCAAAATTCACAAAAAATTTCCGCACTTCCTCCTGCGGTACTGAAGACCCTTCTTTGGTGATCGATTGGTTGGAGGAGTTGGAGGACCGGTTCGAGCTTCAGGGCGTCGATGAGTCCAAGAAAGTCGTATGCACTCAACTTCTACTCCGATTGAACACGCACGACTGGTGGGCCGTGCAAAAGCGAGCGATAAGACACGACAACGAGACAGTGGCAATCTCTTGGGCTACCTTCCGAAAGGCGTTCGAGATCGAGTACCTCCCTACAGACGTTCGACAAGACAAAGAAATTAATTTATGAAGTTGAAATAAGGGAACAAGACGGTGAGGCATTACGGAGCAGAATTCAATAAGTTAGCCAAATTTGCTAGAGCCTTCTTGATTACAATGGAGAGTCACACTCGACGGTTCAAAGTGGAACTGCGGCCCGCTATCTCTGCTCATGTGTCAGTTGTCGAATACAAGATAATGGGCGAGTCCCTGAATCACGCCCTCCGCCATGAACGCCAATATCCCCCAAACGCTGTCGACGTTGTGCATACATACCATCACAAACGTCCTAGCCACACAGGAGGAAACAATGGGACCAAATGTCCAAACAATGGGCAATAAGGCGGACAGTAAGGGAGAGATTCGTGGCCTCAATGCACCCGATGTCACCGATTCGGTCACACTATCAACGATTGCTGGATACCAGAGCGGGGATGCTGGAAATGTGGAAAAATGGATCACATTCTTGCTAATTGCCCAACCAGATGGCCGAACCAAACGGCTCCCCAACAGCAGCAATATCGTCCAAGGAACCAGGGTCCAGTGCCTCGAACCCAACAAACCGTACGGCAAAATGGCCAAGATCGTTGCCCCAATGTCCAGGGCCGCATCTACGCTATGACTCGAGATGAAGTGCTTGCATTAGATACATTAGTGTCAGGTATACTAAATTTCAATAATGTGCCTGCTCGTGCGTTATTTGATTCAGGCGCTTCGTATAGTTTTATATCGGCAGACTTTGCCGTCGAGCAAAAATTTTCTATAATATCATTAGATCTCGACCTTAGCGTAAGTACACCTCGGGAACACCACTACTCACAAAAGATCGGTCTTGATGTGATAGTTCTAGATATGAAGGACTTCGACATCATACTGGGTATGGATTGGCTCGGTCCTTGTAACGCCACTATTGACTGCACAGGAAAGAAGGTCATCTTTCGTATACCTGGAGTGCCTGAATTCTGCTACTCGTGTGGTAAAGCATCGTCGACGTGTATGGTGATTTCGATAATTTCTGTTCGGAGGATGCTGTATTCAGGATGCGAAGGCTACTAGGCGTCCGTTCGAGACACGCGACTGGATGGTGCAAACGAAGGTCAGGCCGACGCTATGGCAGAATTCTCCGACGTGTTCCCGGACAAGCTACCTGGAATGCCACCCGATCGAGAAATCGAATTCACCATCGATACATTCCCCTACACCCGACCGATCTTAAAAGCTCTGTACAGAATGGCCCCGACAGAACTAAAAGAGCTCAAGATTCAGCTGTAAGAGTTACTCGACAAGGGATTCATCCGTCCAAGTGTCTCACAGTGGGGTGCGCCTGTGCTATTTGTCAAAAAGAAGGATGGATCGATGCGGCTCTGCATCGACTATCATGAATTAAATAAGGCCACCGTCCGGAACAAATACCCCCTGTCCTGCATCGATGATTTGTTTGATCAACTCCAAGGTGCCACAGTGTTTTCAAAGATTGATCTTCGATCGGGTTATCACTAGCTCAAAGTCAAGCCAGAGGATGTGCCAAAGTCTGCCTTCCACACTAGTTACGGCCACTACGAGTTCTTGGTGTCACGACATGCCTACTAATATGACAGTAAATAACAGGTGTGGAGAATAAGAACACTGCAAGAAGAACATCTAAGGACGACGAGTCGTGAGGAAATGTAATACTAGACTTGGGTACCAATCAATCGATTAACCTCTATAGCTTGTAGTACAATGCAAGATACTCCCAATCTATAGTAGATTTTGACTGTAATACAATACAAGACAATCCCAGTCAAGATTAGCCAATTCTAATATCGATCTCCTCTCCTAAAGGATACAAAGTCAAGTAGACTCCTATAAATCGTAGTACAATACAAGATACTCCCAATTTATAGTACCGCAAGTCAAGTCAATCAATCAATCAATATATGCTATAGGTCGTAGTACAATATAAGATACTCCCAATCTATGGCATGTCTCAAGTCAAGTCAATCAAGTGATATCAAGGTAGAAGAATCGGCTATAGGTCGTAGTACAATGTAAGATACTCCCAAGCTATAGTATGTCTCAACTGTAGTACAATACAAGATACTCCCAGTCGAGAATGGTCAAGGACAGATATAAAACTGATAACTCAATCACGAGAAAAGAGTAACACAAAGAGACCAATATTCCAGCAATGTCAAACATCCTATACGTGCACGTAATCTAGAACAAATAAAGCAATCCAGGACGAATCAATCACAATACGGAATCATGTGACAATATGAAAAGGACTACAATAAGAAAAAAGAAACCATGTAAATACTGTATATGTTCGGCAAGGTATACTTGCCTGGAGCTTGCACAGAGAACCAACAATGTATCGTCAATCAATCAAGTCAGAAAGTCCAAGTCATCACAACTGTCTCCAAAAGCTGAAATAAACGTTACCAAAATTCTCAAAATAGTCAAATTAGCTAGGATTGCATGTCCTTAAGTCCAATTCTGGACACAGGAGCAAAACGATAATTTCGAGCAAAAACGGTATCCGCCGTTGGACCCGCTTTGTACCAAAAAACGTGCCAGAGTCAACAGTCTCTAAAGTCATCAAAATATATTTCTACGGATCCAGTTTTCCGATACGAACCCAACCGTATGTCCAAAGTTGGATTTCGGCAGGCCGTGCACATAATCGCCCGTTGAGTGGGACCGTAGGGCCCGCAAAACGACGTACGATTCAACTGTCTCAGAATTGGACCAAACTTGGCATACAGGACCAGAAAAATGATACGGTCCTGATGGCGCAAGTTTCGTCTCGATCTGACGAGCGTGCACAAAGTAATTGGTGAATTTGCAAAAGTGCACGATACGGTAAATTTCGACGGATACGCATCAAATTCGTCGCGCACACGCGACCAATTTGAATTCCGTCAAAGCCCACACGACCACAAAGCCGTTACGCACCTTTCAATGCTTTCGGTTCGCGACCACGTCGTCCGGAATGGCGGGACGCACGTCGTACCGGAGGGTTTTATTGAATTTTCACAGTTTTGAAAACATTATTTTCTCGAACTTTGAAGGTTGATTTCTTCGTGCATAGTTCATAAAATTCGAAACTACGAAGTAGGTTAGGAAGCCCTATATGTTGTCTTCAAGGGTCTTTTATTAGTTTTTGAAAACTCCTAGCATACAGATCCTAACATGTCTTCCAAGTTGGGTCTCCACAACAGTTTCTAATACTCTGTTTTCGATATTTTTCCTAAAGTTTCAGGAATTTCTATAATTCATTTAAGGCAAACTAAACAAATCTAATTGAAGGCGTTGATAGAGGGTTAACCCAGCTATTCATAGAAATTTATGGGTCGAGATTTCGTTGAATGAATGCTGAGAAAACATACCTCGAAGTCGCTGTGTCAACCGCTTACTGCTGCTATTCCGTTCCAGCGCATGTGCGCGCTGTCGACGGCTTGGCCGGCCACCTCCGGCCTGGTGCGACGGCGCACGGCCGATGGGTAGGTCGCCCATGAGTGAGAAGGGTGGCGGCGCAATCAACTTAGGGTTTGGGTTTGCGTGTCGATCCTCTCGACCTTTCTCAATTGTTATATATCAACCGAGAAGGGGGGTCGGGTTCATTGCTGCTGGGTTTGCTCTGTGGGAAATTTTTATTAGGGTGAAGTGGGCTGAGCCCCTGTGGGCTGAGGCTTGGGCCCGGGGAGGCTATGGGCCTGGGCTCGAGCCTGCCATTTCTTCTCTTATTCTTTTTCTTTTTCTATTTCATTTCTATTTTCTATTCTATTTGCAATTAATACTCGTATATATATTCATGTATATGTTGGAAAGAAATAGTAAAGCGTAATACTCTAGAGGGGGGGTGAATAGAGTTGGCAGCGGAATAATGCTTAATTAAAAAATATTAGCAGCACAATCACAGAATATTAATCACAACTGAAATAAAGTAAAGACAGAGTTAAGAGAGCAAACGCAAAGACAGCGATGTATACTGGTTTCCCTCTGTTGAGGACTAATCCAGTCGGTAGAACTCTTGCTACCAGTTGAATCCACTATTGGAAAAACCGCAAGTTTTCTTACGAAGTCCTTGCAACTTCTACAACGCGAGCTTTGATACGAAGAACTCGTCCAACTTCAAATGTGAAGAGGTATTCTTCAATCAAGCCTTCTGATTACAATCTCTCAGAAACTTCTAGACCGTACCGCACTGGCAAATTGACTAGAGGATTGTAATTGGCTTGGGATCTGAAATTGAAAGCTCTAGAAAGCTCTTTGAAAGACTGAAAGCTTTACATAGAGAGAAGATTGAAAGTGAATGAGTGAGTTGAAATGATCGAAATCCTTCTCTATTTATAGGAATTTTAAAGGCAGACTTCTGACAGAATTCGGGCAGAATTCGGGCAGAACTCTATGAGCAAATCTCGGTCAAATCCGCAACTGCAGGAGGACCAAGTTCCAAGGATTCAAAATCACAACGGCCACCAACCGAACTCTGGCCGAACTCTGGCCGAACTCGGTCCGAGTTCTGTCAGGGTTTAGTCAGGGTTTAGTTAGAGTTTTAAAAAGCTTTTTGGTGATTTTTGAAAACCTTTTGAAAACCTTTTTGTAAACCTTTTTGAGAGGACATTTTAAAAATATTTTGAACTCATTTAAGGGTAGCCTATTTGCCAGTACGACTCGGTGTACAACATATTCCTAGACTCAAATAAAATGAAAATACATTGTATAAGAAATTACAGACTCGAGTAGGCAAACAGATCTTCGGTCTTGAATTCAGTGGATAGCCATTCTTGATCATGTCCAAGAGTCCGAGATGTCCCGACTAGCTTTGTATATCCAGACAGAGTTTAATCAATTATTAAAATCAGGTTTGACCATATGACCAAATGGGCCAACAATCTCCCCCATTTTGATAATTGACAAACTATGAATGATATAACATTAAGCTTGTTCAAAATATCAAAAAGTAGATTTGTTCATATCCTGTATTATCTCAAAAAAAAAATGTTAGATCTTTAATTTTCTCCCCCTTTGTCACTTAGCAAAATAATTGTAAAAGATAAAGCTCCCCCGCAATCAATGCATAAGTAACAAATAGTGAGAAAACATATATAAAAAAAATAAGGCAAAAATAAAAGAGAAGTATCACAGGCATGTATTGTAAAAAAAAAAATCATCACAGGCATGTAATTTTACAGGCAGTTATAAAGAATGAAGCAATATAAGAAATAGTGCTATCATAAACTGAAACTGAAACATAGTGCTGAAATAAACTGAATGCCATAAACTGAGGCATAATAAACATGTCTATGAAAATAAAAGAGTACTGAAGCAAACTAAAAAGTGCTAATAATAATAAAAAAGTACTGATAATAACTTGGAATGTCGGAGCATTTCCAAGTGCACAATAAAATATCACTCAAAATCATATAGTTACATCTCCTCATCATCATCCTCATCATCATCATCAGCAGCTCGACCAGCATGTCCTGAAGTACCAGCTCCAGAGGTACCAGCGCCAGAAGGATGCGGAGGGGCGCCAGCATAGAACTCACCAACATAATCACGATGTGGAGCACGGTCAGAACGGTACCAATCATAGGCGTTACCGGGCTGGAAGTAGGCATGAACAGCCTCATCCTCACAGCGGTAACCAGAGAAAGCTGGATCTTTAGCGATAGAACCGGCTGAATGACCAGTCTGGGCGAAACGAAGATCAGCTAAGGAATTTGCAAGAGCCTGATAACGGGTGACATCGCGGAACTCACGCTCGCGAGCCATGTCCGTCATCGAGACGTGCAAAGCAGATAAATGCTGATGTATGCCCTCAAATGTCATGGCATACTGATGAGGTGGTGGAGGAGGTACAGTAGGAGGAGCAGGAGGTGGAGCTGAAGCAGTCATGCTACGACGAGATAACTGAAGAAACTTGGGCTCAGGGACCTGAGTACAAGTCGACAGATCGATATCGAAGCGCTGAAAGATGCGTGGGAGAATCATCGCGTAAGAGAGATTTCTATCTCTTGCACGACAACGACCCATCATCTGAATCATGGTCTTAGGGGCAGAAAATGGAATCCCCTTAAGAATGTGGTACATGGCGGACAGCTAAAGAGAAGTTATATCATCCTTTGAAGTGGATTTTGGAAGGATAGTGGAATAGATGATGCGATGCAATTCATAGTTAAACAAGTTCAGGTTGTTAGCCTTGAACTTTCCAGAGCGTACTCTATCAGGTGCACAGAGTTCCGCTTTGAAACTGGCGAGTGTAGTGCCTTCGAGAAAATCAAATTTAGTGATGTCAACTAGCGGTTCACCTTCGTTAGGGATACCAAGGATCTCCGCTAAGAGGTCATCATTGAAATTGATATCAATACCTCCAACACGAGTGCTCACATCAAAAGTGTTTAATATGAGATTGCAATAAAATAATCTAATGGCATTAGTTGCTATAGGGAAGCAGATTTTAACAAAAAGATGTAACCTAATGCCTCAAAGAAATGACGATGATCAGGAAATACAGTCCATTTGACTAGAGTGCCTGTGCATATGGATCTCATGGAGAAGTCTCCATACCACAGTAGGGCTTGGTCTAGGGTTTGAAAGAAAAACCCGTCGAACGCACCGTCGCTCGTTTGGACCGGCGAGAAGAGGGAATCCGTATGCGGATGCGAAGATGACCCTTCCTCACTAGGGTTTGTCTTCTTCCTCTTTGAAGGATTGAATTTGGGTGCCATTTGTGCAAATTCAATTAAAAATGCACTAATTGAAAAGTGGACAAAGATGGAGTTATACCTCCCGAAATCAAAGTATGTCGAAGAGAACGACGAACTCCGCACGAATCCAAATTTGGGATTGATTTCACCACTTGGATTGGAAGAATGAGGGTGGTGAAAAGCTAGGGTTCGGGGCTCCTTCGCGGCTGCTGCTGCTGTTGTGATTAGTTTGGAAGCAATGAAGAAGAAGGGCTTCTCGGGTTCTGTATATATAACCTGACACCCTCAACCGAACTCGGACCGAATTCGGTCAGAGCTCTGGCCGAATTCGCCTAGGGTTCTTTATAGTTGATTTTTGCCATTCTTTTTCATTGTCTCATTTCAAATATTTAATTCAAAGATTAGTCATTTGAACTTCAATTAACATAATTAATATTAATTTATAGACTAAATGTCGTTACACAGCGACTGTTTCAGATTAGCTGTAGGAGTACTGTCCCAGCTGGCGGAGGTTCACCGGGGAACTCTTAAGTACCGTTTTGCTTCAACCGTAGTTGTGGTGACAGACAGACTCTTTATTGGCTTGTCTCTAACACAGTTTTTGCGTAATGATATATAATCATAAAATAAAATTAATTAATATTATTGACGTCCAAAATTTCTAATTCTCGACGTAAATAATTGAAACGATCTAGGAACGAAATAGTAAAGCGTAATACTCTAGAGGGGGGTGAATATGTCAGCTAGTTGATTTTTAGTATCTATGTACACAAGGTTTATATCTCCATTTTGATGATGATCTCTAAGAAAGTGATGTCGAATCTCGATATGTTTAGTACGAGAGTGACATACTGGATTCTTAGTCAAATTAATAGTGCTCGTGTTATCACAGAAAATGGAAATATGTGTGTAAAATAAATCATATTCTTCTAGGGTTTGTTTTATCCACAAAATCTGAGCACAACAATGTCCTGCAGCGATGTACTCAGCCTCTGTTGTTGATAGGGCTACAGAATTTTGTTTTTTACTAAACCATGAGACTAAAGTCTTGCCTAAGAAATGACATGTGCCACTGGTACTTTTTCTATCAACTTTGCATCCAGCAAAATCTGCATCCGAATAACCAATAAGGTCAAAGGACTTAGTTTTGGGATACCACAAGCCAACAGAAGAAGTGCCCTTAAGGTATCGAAAGATACGCTTAACTGCGGACAGTTGTGATTCCTTTGGGTTAGCTTGAAAACGTGCACACAGGCAAACACTAAATATTATATCTGGACGACTAGCAGTTAAATAAAGTAAACTACCAATCATACCTCGATACTTACGTGTGTCGACTGGCTTGCCTTGTTCATCTGAATCAAGCTTTGTTGAAGTTGCCATTGGAGTGCCAATAGGTTTGACATTGTCCAGATCAAACTTCTTTAGCAGATCTTTTGTGTACTTGGCTTGATTTATAAATGTCCCATTATCAGTTTGTTTGATTTGCAATCCGAGAAAGAATTTCAGCTCTCCCATCATGCTCATCTCAAACTCATTCTGCATACACTTAGAAAATTCTTGACACATAGATTCATCAGTAGATCCAAATATAATATCATCAACATAGATTTGAATTAAAAGAAGTTTGCCATTAAAAGACTTAATAAACAGTGTAGTGTCAACCTTGCCTTTTGAAAAACTGTTGTCAAGTAGAAAAGAGCTTAGACGATCATACCAAGCACGAAGGGCTTGTTTTAAACCGTATAAGGCTTTCTTCAACTTGAAAACATGATCAGGGTTTTTAAAATCCGTGAAACCTGGAGGTTGTGCTACAAAAACTTCTTCTTTTATAAAACCATTTAAAAAAACACTCTTGACATCCATTTGAAATAGTTTAAAATCATGAAAACATGCAAATGCATATAACATACGAATGGATTCTAATCTCGCAACTGGGGCATAAGTCTCATCGTAGTCGATACCTTCTTCTTGATTGTATCCTTGAGCTACGAGTCGAGCCTTATTACGAGTCACTAAACCATTCTCATTTAGTTTATTTCGGAATACCCAACGGGTGCCAATGACCGGATGATCAATCGGCCTGGAAAAAAGTTCCCAAACTTGATTTTGTTCAAATTGGTTTAATTCCTCTTGCATAGCATCTATCCAAAAACTATCACTACATGCTTCATCAATAGTTTTGGTTCTAGCTGTGAAATAAATGCAACACTAGAAACAATATCTCTACTAGATATACGAGTACTTACTCCTTTGGTAATATCACCAATTACCAAATCTTTTGGATGATCAGCTGTAAATTTCAACCTTTTTGGTAGATTCTGAAGATAGCTGGTTCCTGGATCTTCTCTAGGAGGTTCAGCTAGTGCAGAGCTTGGTTGAGGATCAGCTGATGTTGAGCTTGGTACAGTTGGATCTTCGTCATTGTCATCGATCGTCATCTGATTTAGTTCATCAAAGGTGACGTTGATTGACTCTTCGATGATCATGGTTCTTTTGTTGAAGACTCTGTATCCTTTGCTCTTGGCCGCATAACCTAAAAATATACCTTCATCGGCCTTTTCATCAAATTTTCCCAAATTGTCTTTTGTATTAAGAATAAAACATTTACAACCAAATATTCTAAAGTATGAAACAGATGGAATTCTATCAAACCATAACTCAAATGGAGTCTTCTTCGATTTGGGTCGAATTAGAACTCTATTGAGTACAAAGCAAGCTGTATTGACAGCTTCAGTCCAGAAATATTTGGGTAGACTAAACTGGTTTAACATCACTCTGGCCATTTCGGTTAGAGTTCTGTTCTTACGTTCCACAACTCCATTTTGTTGTGGAGTCCTAGGGCAGGAGAACTCGTGTACAAAATCGTGTGTGTCACAAAATTGCTCAAAATCAGCATTCTCGAATTCGCCTCCATGATCGCTTCTTATGCGAGTGATCATGTAACCTTTTTCATTCTGTACTTTCTTGCAAAAGGCGACAAATTCGGATAATGCATCATTCTTGCGTGTCAAGAAATATACCCACGTGTATGTAGAGAAATCATCTACAATTACGAAAGCATAAAGTTTACCTCCGAGGCTAACAACTCTGCTAGGACCAAATAAGTCCATATGAAGCAATTGTAGAGGTCTAGTAGTACATACTGCGTTTACTGACTTGAATGTGGATCTGGTAGCTTTGTTCTTTTCACATTGGCTGCATACCGAATCCTTCTTGAATGTAATGTCCGGTAAACCGCATACTAGCTTCTTTGTGGATAATCTTGAGATCGTATCCATATTTGCGTGACCGAGTCTTATATGCCATAGATGACTCTCATCACACTTGGCCATTAAGCATCTACCTGAAATGTTAGTTTCTTCTAACAAATAGAAAACATATATATTGTCTTTCCTGATACCTTCAAAGATAGTACTACCAGTTGAGCTATCAACTATAGTACATTTGTCTTTGCCAAAGTTGATGCCATAACCATGATCAGCTAGATGACTTATGCTGAGTAGATTATGTTTCAACTCGGTAACCAGACAGACATCCTTAATCACAGGATAGGGAGACTTACCAACATCACCGATACCAATAATATACCCTTTCAAGTTATTACCAAAGGAGACATAGCCTTCCTTCTTTTTCTTCGACAGTGTTGCAAATAGGATAGCGTCACCGGTCATATGCCGTGAGCAACCGCTGTCGAGGATCCATTTGCTTCTAGCATGTGAAGGGTGTTCCACCTACAAAATAGTTTGCAGATGAAACTTTTGGTACCCATTTCTTGTAGGGTCCTGAATTGTTAGCTTTAGGTATCTAAGCATAAATATTTAAATCAACAAGCTTTCTCATTCTACATGCAGATAAAATATGACCAATGAGGCCACAATAATGACATTGTGCATGTCGAGTGTTGAAAGCTGAGTGGTGTGCATGGTTGGTAGGTTTAGGTTTTCTAGTATAGAAGAAAGCATATCTATAATCTTGTTTGGGCTTAACCTTTTGGGGTAAAAGTTTTATATGGTTAGGTCTGACAGTGTTTGGCTTGGAAATGTTCCAATTTTTCGGTAAGTGACACGTGTTAGGGAAGGAAGCAGCAGGCTCAGGCTGTTTTCCTAACCTAATTTCCAATCTTTTGGAAGTGTCATACAACTTAGTATAATCAGAAGTGAGTGATTCCATTCTGATTTGTGCACATCGAAGACTTTTCTTCTCTATAGAAAGTTCTTCCTTGAGTTGGTCAATAATTTTGTCTTTCTCTTCAGATAACTTGGTAGTCTCGTGTAATAAGAGCTTTGTTGAAGAAAGCTTACCAGACTCACTAACATTATTTCTAACCTCAGCTAGTAGGTCGGTAAGTCTACCTATTTCACCTTTGTACTCTTTGAGTATCTTCTTAGAGGTCTGATACTTGCTACGCAGTTTTCTGTAATCAGTCATCAGGTCACTGAAGGCATCTCCTAATTGCTCAAAGGTGAAGTTATCATAAGTATCAACTACAGGTTCAGTAGGTACCTGATCAGATGCCATAAAGCATACGTTTGCAGCGTCTTCTGATTGTTCGTCTTCTGAGTTGCTGGCTTCACTTTCATGCCATATGCTGGTATTGGCATATCTCCTAGATGTTGATTTCTTCAGGTTCTCTTTTTCATACCTGTTGCTCTTCTTGCTTGATGATGAGTTTGTGGGACAATCCTTCTTCATGTGTCCCTTCTTCTTGCAACCATAACAGACAGCATCTTTTTGATACCAGTTGTTGCTGTTGTTCTCTTTGACTCTCTTCTCATATCTCATGAATCTTTTGAACTTCCTTTCTAGGAGTGCTTGATCTTCAGCGTCAGATCCACTGCTGTCTGAGTCACCTTCAGCAGCTTTTCTGTGCTGAGCCTTGAAAGCGATCGACTTCTCCTTTGGTGCAGGCTCTTCAAAATCTTGTAGCTCTAATTCATGAGTGAGTAGCTTACCATAAGAACTTCGAGGGACATAGTTGTGAGGTCGTTCCCTTCAATGATTGCAGTAGCCTTCGAAATCCAGTTCTTGGTAAGTACTCGCAGGAGTTTGCGAATCTTTTCATGGTTACTGTACTCTTTGCCTAGGGAGGACAAAGGATTTACAATATCCAAGAATCTCTCGAACATCTGAGTAACTGTTTCGTTGGGCTTCATCTTGAACGCCTCGTACTCTTGAGTAAGTCTGCTGACTTTAGATTCTTTGACTTGAGTTGTGCCTTCATGTGTGACTTCAAGTAGCTTCCATACTTCATTAGCCGTTGTGCAGATAGACACCCTGTTAAATTCAGTTCTGTCTAAAGCACAAAAAAGAGCAATAATGGCACATGCGTCAAGACTGGCCCTTTTCTTTTCTTCCTCTGTATATCTGCTGTGGGGTTTTTCAACTAAAACTCCATCAACATTTATACGAGGTGGCTTTTGATAGCCATCAAGAATAATGGACCATAAATCAAAGTCAAGTGATTTCAAGAAGAAACTCATCCGTGTTTTCCAATAGGTATAGTTCGTACCATCAAATAGTGGGGGTCTGTTTGTGGCCTGGCCTTCACTTGTGAATTTCACAGTTGCCATGTGTTGTGCTGTGATCTATATAACAGTTAATTAAAATGAATAAATAATTGCACTGTTACCTTTGCTTTACCTGTAATACCCGCTCTGATACTAATTGTAGGAACGAAATAGTAAAGCGTAATACTCTAGAGGGGGGTGAATAGAGTTGGCAGCGGAATAATGCTTAATTAAAAAATATTAGCAGCACAATCACAGAATATTAATCACAACTGAAATAAAGTAAAGACAGAGTTAAGAGAGCAAACGCAAAGACAGCGATGTATACTGGTTTTCCTCTGTTGATGACTAATCCAGTCGGTAGAACTCTTGCTACCAGTTGAATCCACTATTGGAAAAATCGCAAGTTTTCTTACGAAGTCCTTGCAACTTCTACAACGCGAGCTTTGATACGAAGAACTCGTCCAACTTCAAATGTGAAGAGGTATTCTTCAATCAAGCCTTCTGATTACAATCTCTCAGAAACTTCTAGACCGTACCGCACTGGCAAATTGACTAGAGGATTGTAATTGGCTTGGGATCTGAAATTGAAAGCTCTAGAAAACTCTTTGAAAGACTGAAAGCTTTAGATAGAGAGAAGATTGAAAGTGAATGAGTGAGTTGAAATGATCGAAATCCTTCTCTATTTATAGGAATTTCAAAGGCAGACTTCTGACAGAATACGGGCAGAATTCGGGCAGAATTCTATGAGCAAATCTCGGTCAAATCCGCAACTGCAGGAGGACCAAGTTCCAAGGATTCAAAATCACAACGGCCACCAACCGAACTCTGGCCGAACTCGGTCCGAGTTCTGTCAGGGTTTAGTCAGGGTTTAGTTAGGGTTTTAAAAAGCTTTTTGGTGATTTTTGAAAACCTTTTTGAAAATCTTTTTGTAAACCTTTTTGAGAGAACATTTTAAAAACATTTTGAACTCATTTAAGGGTAGCCTATTTGCTAGTATGACTCGGTGTACAACATATTTCTAAACTCAAGTAAAATGAAAATATATTGCATAAGGAATTACAGACTCGAGTAGGCAAACAGATCTTCGGTCTTGAATTCAGTGGATAGCCATTCTTGATCATGTCCAAGAGTCCGAGATGTCCTGACTAGCTTTGTATATCCAGACAGAGTTTAATCAATTATTAAAATCAGGTTTGACCATATGACCAAATGGGCCAACAGTATATATATATATATATATATATATATATATATATATATATATATATATATATATATATACACATATATATTTCTATATACACACTTATACGCCTATATATATATATATATATATATATATATATATATATATATATATATATATATATATATATATATATATATATATATATTTATATTTATATTTATATATATACATGCACATATATACCTATATAATATATATTTGTATATCCATACACCTACTTAATATTTATTTATATACACGTACACATATTCATATACGCATACACACATATACTTTTATACACACATATACACTATTTTATATATACATACCATTACACTCATATATAATATTTATAAATACACACGTTCTCATATATATTCTATATACACATATATACATATTATTTATAAAGTAAATGATTTAATAAGTATAAATCATTATCATTTAATAAAAACAAAGTAATATTAAAATAAAAATCCTAATAACAATTAAAATAGCCCAAAACTCGTTTCTGATGGATGTAACGTGCACCCTACTTATATGGCTCCAGAAGGTCATACAAATTCTGTAAAGCCCTATTTAATAATACCTATAATCTACCTATATCAATATTTAGAAAATAGTTGTCAATTTCGAAAATATATACAAAATACTTACACTTACCAAACATGTCTACAAGGTCTTACTTGGTCCCACAACATGCCTACCTGGGCTTGGATTCAGTTCGGGTCCAGTTTGACTAGTTCGGTACGACCGGGTCACTTAAACGTCAAATAATATTAATAATGAATAATTAACTATTTATAATGGTCATGTCACAACTTGGCCTGGTTTTCCTAGTTACGACATCCCTATGGCTAGGTTTCCCCGGGCATGGCTAGTACACTAGTCAAGGCATATTGCTACATCTTCCGTGCCACAAATCCTAGTCGTCTAGTACTTCAAAACTCAACTATGGCTAGAGTCATCTACCGTAATAATTAACTAAATAATCATTTACAAAAATCGTAAAACCCCATTTAAATCAAATAAATAAAATAAAAAAATATTTCAAAATTTTTCGGGAAGGGGAGCTACAAATCTATCCACCTTAAAAATAATTTCGTCCTCGAAATTCTAATTCGTAACTATTCTTAAAATTCAAGAAGAAAGTCTACCTGAGCCTTAATCTCCTCAAATTTAATTCCTCGAAATATTTTATGACTTTCTTTAGTCATTTTATAACTCCGAGTACTTGACGACTTCTACCCACCTTTGGTCATACTACTCCTCAAAACACGGTCACTAAGTCTTATGGTCTTCTAACTAGTTGCTAACAATTTTACTGGACAGATATATAGACATATGGCATATATAATCCCTTATATCTATAAACAACCAAACACTCAATAGTCAAGCAATATGTACTATAATTTAAGAATTTCTAATGAATTCTAGACAGCACGATTGTTCGTCTCTCCGAATTATGAAGGGACGAGAATCAACGTACAGAAAGCAAGAAAATATAATCGAGAGCCAATATAGAGTTTTCAAGGACGTAGAGAATTTTTGGAAGAATTTTCAAGGCAGAGTGGATTGAGATTTCTAAGGGTTTAGTCAGTTGCGCAGGCTCGTACCAATACAGTTACGTAACCGATACGATATGCTCTGACCTGCATGGGCCACCACACTTGGTGATGCTACTTGTCATGACAAATGCTTCTGTTGTCTTCATGGATCTAATGAATCGGGTGTTTCGTCCGTTCGTCAACAAATTCGTAGTAGTCTTCATAGACGATATTCTCGTCTACTCGAAGGATCGGACGCAACACGCAGAACATCTGCGGACTGTACTCCAGACCCTCCGAGAAAATTAGTTGTATGCGAAGAGGAGCAAATATGAATTCTGGCTGAACAATGTCTCATTTCTCGTGTATATCATCTCCGCCACAGGTATCTCAGTCGATCCAAAGAAAGTCGAGGTAGATGCTGATTGGAAACGGCCCGTATCAGTTAGGAAAATTTGAAGCTTCCTAGGCTTGGTGGGATACTACCGATGCTTCGTGAAGGACTTCGTGAAGATTGCATCGTTGTTGACTCGCCTCACCAAAAAAGGAGTCGCATTCGTGTGGTCAGACGACTATGAAGCTTCCTTCCAGGAGCTCAAACAACGGCTCATTTCGGCCTAGATACTTGCTCTTCCTGAAGGGACTGAGGGATTTCAAATCTTCAGCGATGCTTCTGGCCAGGGCTTGGGTTGTGTGCTCATGCAGCGGGATAAGGTGATATCTTTTGCTTTCCGGCAGTTGAAGCCGCACGAGAAGAACTACCCCACACACGACCTAGAACTTACGATGATTGTGTTCGCGTTGAAGCTGTGGCGTCACTATCTTTATGGCATGGCGTACAGGATTTATACGGACCACAAAAGCCTCAAGTATCTCTTCACCTAGAAAGAACTGAATTTACGGCAGAGGTGATAGCTTGAACTGATCAAAGACTACGACTTACTAATCGACTATACGCCGGGCAAAGATAATGTTGTAGCAGATGTACTGAGCCGGAAGTACTTAGCTTCATTATACATACACAGTCGATTGCTGCATGACTTGGAAGGAATGGGCATTGAACTCCGTGTTCGTTTTAGAGACATAAAACTGGCACAACTGTGGCTGGAACCAAGCCTATTGGAGAGAATCAAGTCTGCTCAAAAGGACGACCAATACCTGGAGAAGATGCAAAAGCTGATATCGACAGGAAAAGCGTCCGACTTTATAGAGGACGAGTCGGGAGTGTTGCGAGTAAAGGGTCGACTATGCGTTTCGGATGACACAGAACTTAGAAAGGAGATAATATCGGAGGTGCATTATACAAAATATTCCTTACATCCTGGTAGCACCAAGATGTATAAGGACCACCACGTTGTCTTTTGGTGGCACGACATGAAGAGGGACGTAGCGCTCTTTGTGTCAAAGTGTATGGCATGTCAGCAAGTCAAAGCCGAGCACCAGCGACCGGACGGGGAGATGCAGAATCTTGCTATTCCAGAATGGAAGTGGGATCATGTCACTATGAACTTTGTTATTGGCTTGGCAAAGACGCCGCAGGGAAACGACACCATCTGGGTCATCGTCAATTGACTAACCAAGTCAGCACACTTCATAGCTATTAAAGTTACTTGGAGCGTCGATCGCCTTGCTCAGATATACCTTGATGAAATAGTTCGGCTGTACGGGGTCCCAATATCTATCGTCTCAGATCGGGATAGACGGTTCATGGCACGCTTCTGGGGTAGCCTTCATTCAGCGTTGTGGACCAAGTTGAAGTTTAGTTCAGCCTATCATCCTCAGACTGATGGCCAAACAGAGCGGATGAACCAGATTCTCGATGACATGTTATGACTCTGTGCGATCGACTTGAAGTCAAGCTGGGATGTTCATCTACCATTGGACAAATTTGCATATAATAACAGCTTTCAGTCCAGCATCCAAATGGCGTCGTATGAAGCATTGTACGGCCGGAAGTACAGATCATCCATTTGCTGGGATGAAGTCGGGGAACGGCAGATACTTGGCCCGGAACTGGTAGAGCAGATTGTGCAGAAGGTCAAGCTGATACGAGAGAGATTGAAGATAGAACAGAGTCGACAAAAGAGCTATACCGACACGCACCGACGCCCCCCTCGAGTTCTCGGAAGGCGACCATATATTCCTGAAAGTAATGCCCACGCGTGGAGTTACCATTCAGCACAAAAGGGAAGTTGAGTCCAAAATTTATTGGTCCGTTCGAAATATTAAAGCGAGTCGCCCCAGTAGCTTACCAAATTGCTTTGCCGCCTGCGTTGTCGGAGGTACACAACGCCTTCCATATTTCACAGTTGCAAAAGTATGTACATGATTCGAGCCATGTGGTAGATTTGGGTCAGCTCAATCTGAAGGTGGACTTGTCATATGTCGAACAGCCTGTGCAAATCTTGGAACACAAAGATAAACTTCTTCGCAACTGTGCTATTCCTCTCGTCCACGTCCTCTGGAGAAACCATTCGGTCGAGGAGTCGACGTGGGAGCTTGAGTCAGAAATGAAGAAAAATTTTCCTTCATTGTTCTCGTAGAGGTAGGTTCTATTCTTAAGTTTCGAGGACGAAATTTTTCCTAGTTGGTTATGGTGTAGTGCCCCGTCCCTATATTGTGCCCCGTTCTCCGTCCACGGGGTACACAAGAAAGGAACACTGTCGCCATCGATTCGGTCGGAACCGATAGGTCGTGATCGATCGAATCGGTCGAACGAAAATGGTTGAATTAAGATCCATTCCCCATTATAGAATGGCTTCTTCGGAACCAAGTCCCATATTCAGCGGGTTGCGCCTCAAGGATTGACTCTGAGGCTGAGTCGGGAGAGACCTCCCGTTGCTCTGTTTTTTACGCCGCTTGCGTTAGTTTTGGCTTTATTTTCTGAATGCGTTTTCGTAAATATTTTCGATGGTTTTCATGGCTTGCATTTCGAACTCGCATTTCCTATCGAACTTCTTGAATAATACAGTGTTCTAATCGGTTACTTCTGTAATTTCAGGTAATCGCGTAGGCGACGTCTAGCGCGACCAACAAGTTCTCTCGCCTCAAGCAAACTCAAGGTGAGTGGCTGACCTCCTTCGCCTCGACCCTCTATTTCAAAATGAGAACTCAGGTAACAATATCAATTTGAATGGTTCACTTAGAAAATACAAGTCCTATGTTCAGATGAGAAAAGATAAGAGTCTAGCAAAGAGATATAATTATTTCAGGATTTGAAAATAAACCAAGTAAATAAATTGATTACTTAACAGCCCCAACGATACCCTAAATTATACCTTATTAACATAACATGGTCGTTGGACAACTTGTCGACAAGGGGTGTTTTACCGTTTCTTCGGATCGAAAAGCCTTGGGCCAGGGGACCGATCCGGCCATGGAGGAAATGGGGTATAGCCGAGCTGAGTGTGCAGCAACAGGTAGTTCGAGGACTTGCATCGGAGCACGCTATTTGCGGTGCAAGGATCCCGTTTACCAGGCTATGTCCAAGATGGCTAGTTAATACCGGAGACCTGTGAGTAATACACCTAATATAATTATTATCAACTAACAGGGAAAGTGAGAGTAAGTTTTATATTGCACGGCACGCTCTGTCGAGGAAAATTCTAGTATATTTTACTTGGTTTACGTTCCGTCAAATGGCTCGCATGAAAATAACTAGGATGGCTAGAAAGATCACTAAAAGCAAGTTGTATGATTTTTATATAAATTCTTGAACCAAATGAGAGCCTGGAAACTAATTAGTCACTTGCCAGTACACGTTGATTGTACCGATCCTTGCTCTTTCTACATGTGCGATAAATCGGAAGGAGCGTGTTGCGTGAAGAAAGGCAACGCTCGTGTGTTTTGAAGCTTCATATATGCGGTCGAAGCCTAGATCTAATCTCTTTTGAAGACTCTGCTGTCGAAGACCAGAAGACAGATGGAGTGACTCTCCACCATCACATGTGGTTTTGTAATGTTGGTTGTAAAATCAAATGGATGAAATGTATGGAACGGCTATCTCATCGACGTTCATTTTGTAATGGAATCAGTTTGTAAAAAGCTCGCACGGTGCCTTGTATCGAGTCTGTAAAATGATGTTCATTATCAATAAAGCTTAAGTTTTCTTCTCTGCGCATTCTCTTGTTGTTGTATTTCAGATAACCTTATGACCATGCCTTGTGCGATCGCAATTTAGGTTCGTACGGCATCACGCCCGGGGGACGACTATCGATTCTACAAAATCGGGACGTGACAGCTGCTACATGGTTAATGGTAACACAATTATTAGGTGCTAGACTCTGGCTTATATATGAGCCTTCTTATCGATAATTCTGACAAGAAGTGGTCCCGGTAGCAGTCGCTCCCACCGGGGTCGAGGCCCACCACAGTCGTCGGCAACATGCACCTGGTCGGCCCCCTACCCCACCTCGACATGCATGAGTTGTCCAAGACGTATGGCCCTTGATGCACGTCTAACTCAGCTCCATCCACACCATCGTCGTCTCGTCCCCGAAGATGGCCGAGCAGTTCCTGTAGACCAACGATGCCAACTTCGTAAACCGCATCAACTCGAAAGCCTTCTGCCAGTTCTCCTACAACGGCAAGACCTTCTCGTTTGCCGAGCCCCTTCTGGCACGAGACGCGGAGGTTGTGCTTCACCGACTCCGGTCCCTTCTGGCACAACAGATGGACGCTATGCTTTGCCAACATCACCGCCATCATCTTCATCTTCACCTCCAATCACCAAAACCCTAACCACCTTTCTTCAAAAAAAAAATGAAGAAGAAGAAGAAGAATTTGAAGAAGGAAGAAGAAGGAGAAATTGGATGAGAATGTTCAAGCCCTAACCCCCAATTCCAAACCTAAATCTATTTTTCCCACGACAAGCCCTCATCTAACTCTTTGAATTCTTTATTAAATTTTAATATTATTGTTAAATTTATATTGTAGTTAAAATTCTAAAATAATATTCTGATTTTTCTCATGTTTAAAAATTTATATGGAATTTAGGGCATATAAAAATGGATACAATGTTAGGACACGATAAAGGAAAATACAAGAGATAGATCATGATGCTTCATTTTAACTATGGTAATTAGATAGAATTAATCGTCAATTATATATATATATATATATATATATATATATATATATATATATATGTGTGTGTGTGTGTGTGTGTGTGTGTGTGTGTGTGTGTGTGTGTGTGTATAGCCATGAATATAATATGAATTATGAGGTTAGTATAGATATTTATTATTATTATTAGTTGTATCTATGTCTATGCAAAGTAAGAGGTGTACTCTTGTGTGTTTTCTAAATTGATAAGTTTTTGAGTTTCGTTTGTTCTTCAATTTAAAAGTTCCCAAGTGATTGTAGTATAGACTCGATCCACTTTGTCTAGATTTTATAACTTTGGTATCATAAATAGTTTGGTCATAATTGTGAGCATTTTCAAGAAATTAGAAATTTTTATATAATTTTTTTAATTATGTCCAATATTTTATATATAGTGGAATAAGCCTAGAATATTACTCTTGAATAACTAAAGCATGAAATTACGGATATCAGATATCTAGGTGATGATTGTACCGAACTTCAAAATAAATGTAGATTTATTTGGACTCCTAAGGACAAATTTATTAATAGAATTTATAACATACACATTCTTGTACTTGAATTTAAGAAAATGAATCATAAGGAATCACTAAAAGAATTTACACAAAATACCTATCTAGGTTGATTTCAAAACCCAATAAATGAATCTGAATTCCGAGGATTTATAGGTCTGAATTTAGAAGATTTATAGTTCTATATAAATAACACCTTCAATATTAATACATCAAATTGTTTTCTAGGTAGTAGTTTACTCTTACCCAAGAATTTTAGATTTTCGATTGTTGTATTTACCGAGGACCATATTTTGCTATTTTCGTAGACTTGGAATTTCTTTTATAAGAATTGGATACCTATGTTATAATCTAAGGACTAATATCTTACTAATGAATGTGTAATTCAATTTTCATAGAGACTTAGCACTTGGATTTGGATATTATCATGTTTCTAATATATTATGCTTGTTTAACCTTGTCATATCGCTTAAAAACGACGTCTATAATAATTTAGTTCCCTTGCCAAGGTAAGAAAAGTTTTCTATTTGATCTTCCAGGCTCTGTAGGCGGAGGTGGACCATGGAGAAGGGTGTAGTGGTTTACCATGTGATGAGTGAGGAGAAGTAAGTGAGGTTGTGCATTTGAAGGGAAAAAAGGCGGGAATCTAAATTTTTTTTAATGAAAACTTGAATAAAAACATAAAGATGGATGGACGGGAGGGGAGGAGGGGGAGTTTTAGGTAGTCTATAGAAGAAAAGGAAGAAAATTGGATAGAGAAGAGGGAGAAGAGGAAGAGAATGAGAAGCATTGTTAGTGAAGTAGAGGGGGAAGTGAAGGGAAAAGAAAACTCCAATCAAAATATAAAGAGGGAAATGAAAACTTGAATGAAAACATAAAGATGGAAATAAAAAAAGAGGGAAATGAAAACATGAGTGAAAATATAAAGAGGGAAATGAAAACATGAATGAAAACCTGAATGAGGGGAATCAAAAAATAAGGAAACAATTATTTTAGGGTAAAAATTTGTTAGGAGGTAAATGTTGGCACATCGATTTTGATCATTGTTCACAATAACCCTTGTACGTCTTTAGTTTGTACATTTCACAGGCAAGAATAGAAGAAAGGAATCTCCATTCCATGACGCTTATCAAAGACCTTGGAGCTCTGCAATTCTCCTATATCAAGATGATGTTATACAACAACAAAGAGAAATGCCAAAGACTATGAAGCAGTCCATGCAAAAAGATCCAGCTTGGAGACTACATAGAAGACGGTTCTTATCCTTGTTCTTTTCCTGAGTCTGTAAATGTCTAGAAAATCTTTGTACGTACTTTGTTAGGATGACAATGTTAAAGAAAGAAATGGTGGAATAGTCATTCAAAGGAGGCGGAAAATCTGCCGGATTTTCGGACAAATCCGCCGGATAATCCGATCACTCACAGCAAGTTAGTGAGCCAATGATCGGATCGTCCGACGGACATCCGCGGAAATCCGTCGGATAATCCGATCGCTCACAGCAAGTCAGTGAGCCAATGTTCGAATAATCCGACGGACATCCGCATAAATCTGCCGGATAATCCGATCGCTCACAGCAAGTTAGTGAGCCAAATGTTCGGATAATCCGACGGACATCCGCGGAAGTCCGACGGATAATCCGAGCCTCTCACAGCAAGTCTGTAAGCTATTGTTCGGATCATCCGTCGAATTTTTGCTGAAATCCGACGGATAATCCGCTTGACTTATTTGCAACTTTTGAATTCAAATCCAACGGCATCTGGCAAGTGCATTTAATGCATCTAACGGCTCTTTTTATGACCGTTACTGTTGACCGGATAATCCGACGGATTTCTGCTGAAATCCGACAGATAATCCTGTTGACGGCTGAATTGCCTTTATGACTTTGGATTTGTATAAAAGGAGCTTTTGTCTCTCCTCTTAAAGGCTATCTCTTACAAGCTTTAAATTTTCTCAACCACAAAAGAGCTTCACCATTAATACTCCACCAAGCTTTCAAATTGTCATCCTCTCCTAAAGTGCTAGAGTATTTGCGAGTTGTAATCTTCGATCTTCACGTGTTAGAAGATCAATAAGTTCTCTTCGCATTTGTTTGAAGTTGGCGAGCCTTCGTAAGAAAACTTGTGTGTTAAAGTTGGCGAGTCTTCGGATCCAAACTGGTGTTGAAGTTGGCGAGTTCTTCGGATCCAAACTCGTGTGTACTATTTGATTAAGTAGTAGATTTAAGCCGAAAAGAGTTCCGGGACTGGATTGCCTCAAGCGAGGATACCAGGATACATCTTGTGTTTGATCTTCCTACTCTTTACTTTTATTTGTCATATATTGCTTCTGTTGCTCTAGTTAATTTTATTTCCCTATTCACCCCCCCTCCAGGGTTCTACAATTGGTATCAGAGCTTTGTTCTCTTGATTTGGATTTACACCCTTTGAGTGATCCATGGCCTCTAACCCTAGTATCAACACCTTTTACAATGAAGGACACTCCACAAATAGGCCTCCCCTATTTGATGGAACCATCTATAACTACTGGAAGATTAGGATGAGCATTTATCTGAAGTCCATAGATTTTGATTTATGGGATTGTGTGATAAATGGTCTTCCTACTCCTTCCAGAGTTATTGAGGATATTGCGTCTGACACCCTTAGGGACACACTCACTGAAAACACCAAGAAGCTTGCGAGTCGAGATGCCAAGGCAATGAACGCTCTTTATTGTGCTCTCGATAGTAGTGAATTCAACCGAATCTCTACTTGCAAGACTTCCAATAAGATTTGGAAGTTACTTGAAGTCACATACGAGGGTACTTCACAAGTGAAGGAATCCAAGATTAGTAGACTCACGCAAGAATATGAGTCCTTTAAGATGAAGCATGATGAATCTATTACTTGCATGTTTACTCGTTTTGGTGATATTATTAATCCTCTCTCTTCTCTTGGTAAGGAATATCCTGCTCATGAAAAGATCAAAAAAATTCTTAAAGGACTGACGAAAGTTTGCAGTCCTAAAGCTACCGCAATCATTGAGGGGAATGACCTGACAGTCATGAACCTTGAGACTCTCATGGGTAAGCTAATGACTCATGAACTCGATATGAAGGATCAAGAGGAATCCTCCATACAAGAGTAGAAGAAGGAGAAGACCAAAGAGAAGAAGAAATCTCTTGCTCTCAAAGCTACAAAGTCCTACTCCAAGGATAGCTCCAACGACAATGAGTCGGACGACAATGAAGAAATAGCTCTCACAGCTAAGCACTTCCGGAAGTTCCTTAAATTCAACAAAGCCAACCGCTTCAGACGGGACAATGAAGAAGATCCGGCGTGCTATAAATGAAGAAGACCCGGACACATCAAGAGGGACTATCCGATGATAAGAAAAGACTCAAGCAAGTACGAGAAGCCTAGTAAGGGAAGCTCGTCCTCCAGAAAATTCGCCAACACAAGCATTTGGTATGAGAATGACGCAAGCGACTCCGACAACGACAAAGAGTGCAAAC
>JANAVB010035017.1:11029634-11052134 GCA_029216955.1 Iris pallida
TTGGGTACTTCACTGGGAAATTTATGTGGACTTATCATCCATGGCGCACCTTGATTTTAGGTACATATAAGTTGAGAGAGAGAGACCAACATATTTACTCAAAGGTAATATGGACGTGGTAAATATGGGATTGATGGTAGAGCTTTCCTACTCAGGTGATATGAACGTGGTAGGAATGACTCTGGAGGGAGATACGCGAACTACTCGAGGTAATATGACATGGAAGTTCCGCTGGGGATGTTTAGGGATTGTAGTCTCCTGCTTTTTTGTGTATTTGCAACTCTTGCTGGGGATAGTGTAATCATTTACCCTCCTTTTCTAGAAATAAAGAAGTACACACCATTTTCTGTGAGGTGTTCATTTTTTGCTTGTCATGAACTTTGATGATTTGTGTGGACCTATTATCTTTTGCGTACCTTGGTTTTAGGTACAGATAATAAGTTCGAGAGAACCCTCATGTTTGCTCAGAGGTGATGTGGACGTGACAAATATGGGTTCAAATGATAGAATCTTCCTACTCAGAGGTGTTATGGACGTGGTAGGAATGACTCTGGGGGATACACGGAACTACTCAGAGGTAATGTGGACGTGGAAGTTCTGCGATTGATGTACGGCAACGCAGGGGTTGTCTGTACGGGATGTTTACTCAGAGGTAATGTGGACGTGGTAAACATGAAGGATAGCGTAGTCTTACGGGGTGTAAGATTCCGCTTTGTAGGGTGTAGGGGGACAACTCAGAGGTTGACGTGGTTGTCCTTCTACTGGAGGATGCTACGGAACAACTGGGTTTCGGAAGCGTATGATATTTGTGGAAGTACATGTCCGACAAAGATGTCAAGAGTAGTACTTCTTTAGGAACTTGCCGTTGATGGACCATGAACAAGTCCCCATTGGGTTTGGCGAGGCGGTAAGCACCGTTTGAGTATACCGTCTCGATGATGAAAGGTCCTTCCCATTTGGGCTCGAACTTTCCTGGTGTTTTGTGAGTCAACACCATCGACCTCCTGACCGCCAGAACCAGGTCGCCTACTTGAAAAGTCCTCTGCTTGACCTTCTTGTTGAAAGCCTGTGATATACGGGCTTGGTAGAGTTCGATGCGTTGTTGAGCTAGGAGACGCTTTTCGTCAAGTGCCTCCAGTTCCCGCAGACGACGACGTTGATTGTCCTCTTCTGTGAGTTGGTTTGTGATTGCTACGCGGAGTGAGGGTATCTGGATCTCGAGAGGCAGTACCGCTTCGCTCCCGTAGACCAAGGAGAATGGTGTGTTGCCTGTCGGGTCCGTACCGTTGTGCGGTAGGCCCAAAGGCATTCGTCGAACTTTTCGTCCCAGTCGCGTTTGTTAGATGACACGACCTTTTTGAGTAGCCTGACGATAGTTTTGTTGAACGCCTCGGCCAATCCGTTTGCTGCCGGATTGTAGGCGGTCGATGCCACGTTTTGAATGCGATTCTTGTCACAGAATCGGCTGAAGACATGGCTGATGAACTGAGGACCATTATCGTGGATGATCCTTCGGGGTACCCCGAAATGGTAGATGACGTGGTGCTTGATGAAGCTGATCACCCTGGAGCTTCTCACTTCTGCCAGCGGAACTGCTTCTGCCCATTTGGAGAAGTAGTCGGTGATTGCTAGGATGAAGCGGTGTCCTCTCAATGAAGGAGGGGTGATCGCGGTCCCACAATGTCCATTCCCCAAACTTCGAAGGGCCAGGAGGCGACTGTAGGATGTAGTGGTTCGGACGGTGTATGAATGAAGTCTGCGTGAAGCTGGCACGCATGGCACTTCTTAGCATATTCGACAGCGTCAGCGGCCATGGTTGGCCAGTAGTAGCGCATGCGTCGCAGTCGGTCCTGCAACTTAGGACCGGTTGATGGGCCCCGCAGGTTCCATCATGAGCTTCTCGAAGGGCTTCGGCTGCTTCTTCGTTAGACAACATCGAAGGAGAAGTCCATCGTAGGAGCGTCGGTACAGCAGCATTTTAGTGGCCGTATCGTAGTAAAATCGAAGAGAGCGTCTCCTGACTGAGACGGCTTCTTTCGGGTCCTCTGGAAGAATTCCGTAGACAGCAAAGTCGATGAACGAAAATCTCCAATCTCGGACGTTAACACCGGCACCCTTGACATGGCGTGGGCCACTTGTGAGCGCAGGTTATTTTTAGGGCAGACCAAGTCTCGACCCACTACCGTGACGTAGTGTTGAGTTCCGAGGGGTGCCGCCAATGAGGCTGCGAGGCCAGCCAGAGCATCAGCCTCCAGATTTTGTAGACGAGGTACGTGTTCGATGAATAACCCAGTGAAGGTTGAAATGATGTTCAATGCAACTTCGTGGTAGGGGATCAGATCTTCATGGCGAACCTCGTATTGCCCTCTGATCTGGTTTACGACGAATTTTGAGTCGCCGTAGGCTTCCAGATGATCTACCCCCAGCTGTTGCGCCAGCTGGAGTCCCATAATGAGCGCGTTGTACTCGGCAACATTGTTGGAGCACGGCTTCGAAAGGGAGTAAGCACGCTGGATGACCAGCTGATCAGGGGACTAGTACCACCCCCACTCCTGCGACGATTTGGCCTTTGGGGCCTGTCCTTGAAGCGCCATCGAAAAACATCCGCTAGACGGGGCCTTCTTCGGTGACGTTTGATTCTTTGACTTCATCCGGGATGTCTTCATAAAGTTTTGAGGACTCTGGGATGGGGTATGCAGCTAAAAAGTCGGCCAGAGCTTGACCCTTAACAGCTTTCTCCATTGGCCCCTGGATCGGGACCGTTAGAAGGTGTCCTGGTCAAAGCTGACCGTATCTCAAACACTGCTTGAGTCAGTGTTTGCATGGAGGCAGAGAGGGTTTTGAGTCCTCCCCCAGGGTATCTATGCGCTGGACGAGGTCTGTTGGTGGCGCATCAGACTCGACGTCAGCCCCAGTCACGTTTACTGTCATGACACGGCCGGGAGTGGATGGATGGGTTGAGGCCTCACTCTCGGCCTCACTCTCTTGTAGGGAGTTGCCTCTCCTGGAGCTTCGTCTTGGCTACCCCTGGCTATGTTCGGGAGAACATTCACCACGGGCGCATCTGCAAGGGCCTGATTACCCTCAGCTCCGTCTTGAGGGGCCTCTTCGTCTCCGGACGCAGATGCTAGACTACCCCCAGCTATGTTCTGGGGGATATCCTCGTCTTCAGGGGCTTCTGGGAGGCTGAATTTGCCTCGAGGATCTGCCCCAGATGTGCTTTGGACACACTCGTCTTCGGAAGGAGGCTCGACCAGGGTCTGACTACCCCCAGCTTCCTCCAAGAACTTCTTCCTCCCTCGAGTGCCTTCGAACACTCCGAAGGACGAGACAGCTGTCTTGGTTTTCCTCGGCTGGCTTTTGGACAAGGAAGAGGAACTGCCAATCGCCTTTCGGACTGACGAGGCGTTGGAACGTTGCATGAAGCAACCCTTGGCTCTTCTTCTGTTGACACCCTCTTCCCGAGGCGACGTCGGAGGGGTGTCGAGGATTGCAACCGCTGGAACACCGACTGCCTTGGTGGGACTGCCGCTTTGCAACAGCAGTTGATGGTGACCACAGCACAAGTATGCCCCGTGAGAGGCGCATCGTACTTGTCAGTCGACTCTCCTGATCGGCGCTTGTGAGTGATCACATTGCGCAGATCGTTGGAGGAGAGTGCCACCTTCGCACCCCCTTCAGGCGCATGGCAAGGCCAAGCGCCGGGGTGGTCAAGTGAGTGCTGCGCCCCCTGATCTAATACCAAACAGGCATCCCGATCAGTAGTGGAGGAACCACAGCATTTGGAGTGACTTGAACGGACCTCAATCGCACAACCAGAGGAGACGCGGGAGTTCAAGACCACTGGATTTACCTTGCTCGACTTGGTTGTGCACGCAGTAGATGCGCCCAAGTAAGACAGGACTTTAAAGGTCGGCTCGTTTTCGGCGCCGCAGCACTCGAGCCGACCTTGTACAACTTACCATCAGCAGCGCGCATGATTGTGAGCGCATGCTTCTGGCTTGTTGCTGGCATAGCACGTTTGGGGCGTATGACCCGTGCTGCCTTGGATTTCTTCGTACCAGACCGCTGGGGCACGTAGTACTCAGAATCCAAATTCTCCTCGCCACTACAGCGAGTGAGTCTGTCAAAGACAGAGACCTTCTGTGGCGCATCAGAGGTGATGTGCGGGGCATTGGCTGCGCCCCTGCTCCGTCGACGCATCTTCCTCGCCTGAGAGGGAGATGGCTGGGGAACGTGGTTAGCCGCACGTTTCCCCGAGAGATGCACTGCACCGGCGGGCGCATCTTGGTTGCTGAGGACGTCAGCAGGAAGGGAAGGCTGGATTGGCGCATCCCCTTCGGTGGTGGTGCCCGAGGCTCGACCTTGCGCACCCAGACTCGGCGGGTCTTCTTCGGCTTCTGCAGCCGCTTCGAAGGACTCGCACTTCCTTCAGAGATGAACTCCTCATACGCCTGTTGATTGAGGCGTACGACCAGCGTCTTGTGGGAGGAGCCCACCTTCACGTCGTCGGATTGCGACACAGCTTTCTCGGTGGAGGAGAAAGAGGTCCCCAGCAGAGTCGCCAGCTTGTTTGCCATTAAAATTCTATGATTGCAAATTTCAATACAAACAGAACAGTGTTACAATATAGGACTTAGATGTAGTCCTAGGAGTACACTTTTGGTTATCTGGGTTCCTTGTGCCGATGGAGTGAGTGGTAATGCGTTGACTCCGTTGACGATCTGACGACGGTTATCGGTTCTCTGAAGGTCTGGATTGCTTTGGGTGCTGGAGCTTGCTGAGAGGAGGAAGACGTTGAGTGTCTATATCTGCCTCTCTGGTGGTGCGAAGTCTCTGTCTGTTCGTTGTGGAGGTTGGTATGTGTGTGTGTAGGTCTGGAAGAAGGAAATGGTCCCTCTCTTTATATAGTCTGCAGGCTGGCTGTTCATGCGCGCATGTAGGATGCGCCTAGACGCGGGGACGCCACGTGTTGATTGCTGATGGAGGCGAATGGACGATGCGCCCGATTGAGGGTTGAATTCTTCATACTGCTGTTGTGAGCCGACACGTAGCAGAGGAGAAGATCTTTCTGTTGCTGAGATTTCGGATGAGTCGAGTCAAAGGACACGTGTCATCGACCCATGGCTCAGAGATCTCGGATTTGGTGGGGAATGATCTGGTAGGGTGCGCCTAGGATTTGGCGCATGAGGAGGCTTTGGCTCGTAACCTTTAGGAGTCACGAACCATTCGGAGTGCATGGCTTTTGAGGCGCATGCGAGGCTTCAGAAGTGACTTAACTCCTGTCTTTCGGGATCAGAGAGCAGTCTGGGGTGCATGGCTTTTGAGGCGCATGCAGATTTGGGCGCATGGCTGCGGAGGCGCATGCGAGTGGTTGAATGGCCACGTGGTGGTAGCCGTCGGAGGGAAGTAATGATGACGCTGACGTTGGCGATGCTTCGTCTTCTGAAAAAGTTGCGGACTGTTCAGACTTCGGGAGGCGTGCTGCAAACTCTGTCAGTTCAGTATTTAATGTTTGTGACATTCGATGGACAGCTGAGTGGGCGCGTCGGTTGGCGTTCCACTAGACAGGGACGCATGGGAGGCGCATCCCTGTGATGTGCTTGGTACTGAAGGACGCGTCTGTGTGATGCGCTTGATGTTGAAGGGCGTCTGTGTGATGCGCTGTATCTGACCGGCGCATCTGTTGCATGACGCATCTTCATTGATTCGTCTGTTGAGTTCTTCGAGTCATTAATGACTCTCTGACTCAGCTGAATTCGAAGAGGCGAGTTCATTCATCATAAATACAAGTTCATTGCACTGACTTTGGGAAGGTTGCCACTTGGCGCATGGGTTTGATTTGCCCTGGCCTATGAATAGCAACAGTTTGAGAGAGTTTCGTCGTCTCTCCCCTGACTTCTCGACGAAGATGGATTCGACTGATCCACCTCCTTGACAAGACGTTGTACTGTGGATGATGGTTCTCCTTGTTCGAATAAGCTTTGACGGTTTAACTCCTTCAGAATATAAGAGCCCCAGGCTGGTAGATGCGCTTGTGCGTTGACGAGGAAGTGATTCACTCTGACGGGGCGGAGTGATGCGCTGGGAGACAGGTACTGCAGGTTGCAACTGTTGGAACACAGACTGCCTTGGTGGTGGAGCCACTGTCTTGCGGTAGCAGCAGTTGATGGCGACCGTAGCACAAGTGTGCCCTGTGAGGGACGCATTATGCTTGTTGGTCGGCTCTCCTGATCGGCGTTTGTGAATGATCACATTACGCAAATCGTTAGAGGAGAGTGCCACCTTCATACCCCCATCAGGCGCATGGCAAGGCCAAGCGCCGGGGTGGTCAAGTGAGAGTGCCACCTTTACACCCCCATCAGGCGCATGGCAAGGCCAAGCGCCGGGGTGGTCAAGTGAATGCTGCGCCCCCTGATCTCCCGATCAGTAGTGGGGGAACAACATTTAAAGTGACTTGAACGGACCTCAGACGCACAACCAGAGGAGGCGGGGAGTTCAAGACCACTGGGTTTGCCTTGCTCGACTTGGTTGTAAATGCAATAGATGCGCCCAAGTGAGACAAGAACTTTGAAGGTCGGCTCGTTTCTGGCGCAGAAGCACCTGAATCGACCTTATACAGCTTACCATCCGCAGCGCGCATGATTGTGAGCGCATGCTTCTGGTTTACTGCTGGCATAGCACGTTTGAGGCGCATGGCCCGTGCCGCCTTGGACTTCTTTGTACCAGCCCGTGGGGCGTATAGTACTCAGAGTCCAAATTATCCTCGCCATGACAGCGAGTGAAGAACTTGCAGCCAACCCAGAAGAAGAGAAGAACAACTGCAACTTTTTGTGGCTCGAACGGGCTCCCTGGATAACGGGCTCCCTTTTCTTTATTTATTTTTGGTGCCCTTTTCAAAGGAGGCAAGATGTCTCTATATATAGAGTGGAATGAGACCTCCCTTCTTCTCCTTTCCGATGTGGGATTAAAAGAAAGATCCCTTCTTTTTCATGCTTCTACAGATATCATACAGGAGATCATGGCAGAAGCTCACAGTTCGCAGTATTCCACTCATCCCGGTGGTACGAAGATGTACCGTGATATTCGTCAGCACTTTTGGTGGAATGGCATGCAGAGGGAGATAGCCCGGTTTCTCTCGGTGTTTGGTTTGCCAACAAGTTAAAGCTGAACATCAGAGGCCAGCTGGACTTCTTCAGCCCTTGCCGATTCCAGAATGGAAGTGGGAGCATGTGACCATGGATTACCTAGATCCCCAGCTGGTCGAGATGCTATTTGGGTTATAGTTGACAGGCTCACGAAGGTGGCTCACTTCCTTCCGTTCAGAGTTGGACAGTCGACGGCTCAGCTAGCAGATGTATCTCAGGCAGATCGTCAGGCTTTACGGTGTGCCAGTCAGTATCACCTCGGACCGAGATTCAAGATTTACGTCGCACTTTTAGCGTAGTCTGCAGAGAGTTTGGGAACTCATCTCCAGTTCAGCTCAGCTTACCACCCGCAGACGGATGGTCTCGGAACGCACGATCCAGACTCTTGAAGATATGTTGCGGTCCTGTACACTCGACTTCGTTGGTTCGTGGGAAGATCACTTGCACCTAGTGAAATTCTCGTACAACAACAGTTTCCAGGCCAGTATCCAGATGGCACCGTTCGAGGCACTGTATGACAGGAAGTGCAGATCCCCGCTAGCCTGGGATGATGTTGGAGAGAGACAGATGCTTGATCCAGAAATGATTGCCCAAACAGTTGAAGTGGTCAGAAGAGTTAGAGATCATCTTCGAGTTGTCCTAAATCGCCAGCGTCATTGGGCCGATTCTCATCGGCGCCCTCTTGAGTTTTCTGTCGGCGACCATGTATTCCTGAGGATTTTGCCTAACCGTGACGTCATTCGTTTCGGCGTACGGGTAAAACTTAGTCCTAGGTATATAGGACCGTTTTATATTCTGGAGCGAGTAGGTGATGTATCATACCGTCTCGCTCTTCCGCCGTCGCTAAGAGAGGTGCATGACGTGTTCCATGTATCCCAATTACGACGGTATATCCCGGACCCAAGCCACATCCTGGATCATTCGGAATTGGTTGTTGGTACCAACCTTTCGTATGAGGAGAGGCCCGTGTCTATATGGACCGAAGAGAGAAGATACTCAAGAACAAGACTATCAAGTTAGTCCGTGTTGCTTGGGGTCACCACTCTTTGGGAGAGTCAACGTGGGAGCGTGAGGATGATATCCGATCGCGATATCCCGACCTGTTTGACTCGTGAGGTATAATGTCTTCCTTATGCCTCATGCCTTCGATTCCTTGCTTGCATGATTGATTGCTTGATTGATTGCCTAGTTATAGCTTGCTTGTGATTAATATAGCTTGTCCTTGTCCCTCTAGCCCCTTAATTAAATTTCGAGGACGAAATTATTTTAAGGTGGTAGAGTTGTAATGTCTGTGGTTCGTATTACGTATCTTGGTATAAGTGTACGCATTTTGACTCATATTGCAGGTTTTCTTGCTTGGTTCGGCTTGTTTGGTTTGGCTTGGTTCGATTTGGGTTACTTTTGGTTCATCATGGACCAAGGGAAAACCCCTACCTACCACCACCTTCACCATTTATTAACCTCCACTCCTTTCTCTCTCCTCATTTACTCTTCTTCTTTCCCACCATTACTCTTCACCTACCTGAGAGAGAGGGAGAGCTTAGGCAAGTGCATCTTGCTTCATGGAGGAACTCAAGTTTTATTGTTCCATTCTCTTCTTCACAGTATTCTAAAACACTTTAGTACTTGACATTTTTAATTTTCATGGCTCATTGCTTGTAGATCTAAGTTTATTTCATTTTCAGATTTCTTGGGTTTTGATCTATTTAATCTGGTTATTATCAAGTTCTGATGGTTCCATGTTGTAAGAATCTCATTCTGCCCCAAATTGACCTATGGAAGTCTGGATTTAGACTTGGGATGAAGGATTTATGAAGCTTTAAAGAATGGAGTCCATGACTCTTCTTCTCGGACCAGTGGAGAAGAAGAGCAGTGCAGCCGCATGGAAGTTCATGGCCGCATAGCCTTCCTGGCCGCATGACAGTACTTGATCGCATGGACTTCCATGCGACAAGCTTTCTCAGCCGCATAGGCCATGGGCTCCCTTCCAGCCGCATAAGACTCCTTTTTTGTAGCCGCATGAACTTCCGTTCTTTTCAGCCGCATAAATTCATTCCTTCAGCCGCATGGCTATCATTTCTTTCAGCCGCATATGCTCTGTCTCCCCCCCCCCCCCCCCCCCCCCCCCAGCCGCATGGACTTCCCTCCCTGGCCGCATGGGACTCCGCTCTATTCCCAGCCGCATAAGTCTTTCCCCCTTCAGCCGCATGAACTTTAATCCCTCCAGCCGCATGAACTTTCTTCCATGGCCGCATAGGGTTCATTCCCTCCACCGCATAAGACCCCTTCCGCTCCATTCCCAGCCGCATAAGCTCCTAGCCCCTTCTTAGCCGCATAAACCCGAATTTTCCCGAGCCGCATGAGCTTTCCCCCTTTTTAGCCGCATGTGCCCTGACCAACCCAGCCGCATGCACTCCCTTTCCCTGGCCACATATGCCCGAACTGCATGGCTCTTCCATAGCCTTGTATTTTATTTAATTGTTATTATTAGGCTCATGTCTTGTGACCCTCAGTGTACTTGGCTCTTTTAATAAATGCTTGTACCATGTTATCCTGCACATGTACCATGACACGACAGTGACCCGTAATGGTGCACTCTTGACAAATAACATAACCTAATAGTGGCCCGTCGTGGCGCACTCCTGACAAATATACCTGACATGATATATCTCGAATTGCTGTTGCGACAACTAATACGACATGACAAGACATGACATGTATGAATAACCTGGACACCGTGGACGATTGTGCTTGTACCAATGAACCAGTCTTGTCTTGCATCATGTCTAGGATGGGATCCTTGAGTACCACGGTCAGGAGAACCTATTGAAATGGACTAAGGCTAATAACTAGAATTACATAGTAGTCATGAAAAGATTTTCCAGCTACAGACAATTCCGTTACCTGGACGCGCTTGTGGATCTGTAGCCTGCCATCGAGTAGGACATATTTCCAGCACACTGTCATGTGTTGCACCCTCCAAGCTACTTAAGGGTACATGCGTTTCCTGAATGATGTACCTACTTGAATTCAACCCCAAATATTCGACCTGGGTAACCTGCATGGTCTGCAGGGCTTGTGGCTGTCGAAACAATCTCGCTGCATCTTGCTAGTAACTAGGCCTATGATAACCCTAGTTAGTTAAAGTATCAAGCCGTAATTATTGCTTGACCGTGATTGTTGGATGAAGCATAATCAGTCTAGTCTTGTCTTAATCATGTACAAGATTGTTACATGACCTGATTTTCTTATATTATCTTGCAGATAAATGGTGGAAAACCAAGTTCCGTTCAGATGAAGGATTACAATCCCAGTCCTTGTTTGGTTTACGAGTTATAACCTAGTTATCTGAATAGTTCCATGGTTATCTCGTCGTATATCATCCTGATTTTTTATATTTCCAGTTCTTACTATTTATTTATACTCTTGTGCTAATTGCTGGTTTTAGTTACTAAGTGAAGCTTCCTTTGTGGCACTTGCTCTTTCTGGGATATGACTCAGCTGGTTTTGTATGGTCAGATTTCAGAGCAGCTCCAAGGATCTACCGACTTTCCTGTCCGATGGTGACCCCCAGGCGTAACCAGGACAACGAGTGGATTATTTTTGGCTCTCCCACTTTAATATAAAAAATATTCTTTTGAGGCGTTTAGCCGACGAGCACATGTTTAGCTCGATTGCACTTTACTTACTGTCTGCCTACGGACTGTAACATGATTGACAGATCCTAGGGTTGATCATGTATGATTAAATTCTTGTTAGTCCTCACATTTTGTAATGACTAGCTTCATGATCAGCTGAATATGTAATGTTTGGGACGCCTTACTATTGTATATTTGGTGATCTTGCTTCTTGTAACATTTACTTACTTGCTTATGATTGAGACACTAGGCTTGTTCATGACCATAGGAGACTGTTGACTTGTAGTTAAACCCTCATGTATCTAGACAGCCGTGACCGTATAGTGAGGTGGGTTGCACTTCAATATACGTAGTTGGCTATGTCTGCCCCCGCCCTCCAGTATTCTGATTCTGGGACGTGACAAGATCGAAACCATCCCTCCCATATCCACAGCATTCTCCTATTTACAGCATGCATGTACCTTCATTTTTCAGTAAGTTCCTGAGAGAACAAGAACATAAATTATCAATATACTTTCCTACATGTTCTTATATATATATTCAACTCACTATTAAGAATTATCAATACAGTTTGACTTTATTGCTGCATACACAAGAACTCGAGACAATTTGAATCACTTGACAAGAATCTGAAGGCTAGCCATACTGAAACTATAACACAAACATGTATCAATCATGTAAAGAATCTGAAGGCTAGCTAAATTATCAATCATGTAAAGTTTCTCGTTGATAATTAGATATCTGTTCAGTTTGCTATACGGAAAATGAATATGGGTAAAGATGCATACATGTATCCTAGATATGTCTGGATACAAACATGTATCAAATTGGACATAGAACAATTAATAACAATAACAATAACTGCAGGCTATTGGGAAAATTGCAAATGTCCATTCCCATATTCATCGAGAAAGTGCAACAAACTTGCTAAGAAATATTATTCGTAGGGAAGTTCCTTCAGGAATTTGTCAACTGTAAGACATAGTTAGCAATTTGGACATATGATGTACATTTTTGTGAGTCATAGGCCAATGAATCAGAATAGATCCTTGCTCAAGGTTGGTTGTGATAACAACATTTATACATTTTGTGAGTCATAGGCCAATGAATCAGAATGAACTTGTTAAAGTAACATATTGTGTAAGTATGAAATATCTTACTTTGGTTAATAAGTGCTATTGATATAGATTAGAACCAACACAGTGGGTCACTAATTGGAGTAATTATCCCCTTTGCAGTAACAAGGTTTGGGCACAAATCCTCCTGAACGTTATCAATATTCTGTTTTCAGTTACTATTAGACACCAGTTTTAGACTAATCTGTATGTTATATTAGTAAAGAAAAGGGCAATATTTGCAACCATAATCGCATAAAATTGAGTAAAGGTGGACCAACTATCTTCCATTGAATGATGAGAAGAAAATATAAGAATAACTTACAATATAGAGGTTTTAGCATAAAAAATACGTGAATATCTTCAATCAATTACATATCCATGTTTAACTAAGGCTTAAAGTGTTCGTATGATCAGAATGAAACTTGGGCAGTGTACCTGTAACAGCTTCTTCAACAACCTTAGAATGTTGCTTCACCAAATCCTCTTTAGCACTAATTTTCAAAGAGTAGCTGATAATTTCTCAGTCAATTTTTTCACAGTTTCATGGACTTCATGTTTCTTATTGGGTTCATGGACGTCATTGTCACCAATCTTTGATGAAACATATGGCGATTGAGCATGCTTTGGAGAATTGTTGTTTGGAGAAGCCATACTAATCTTTGATGATACGTCAAGTGATTGAGCTTGATTTGGGGAATTATTGTTTGGAGAAGCTCTCAATGCCTCCTGTTATATAATCAATGCAACATAAGATAACTACTCTAGCAATTATTACCTACAATGAAAACTCAGAACAATTTTTTGCTAAAAACTTGATTTCAGCTTCTGGCAGAATCAGAGAAACTTAATGAAAAGATTCAAAGATGCACAAGAAATCACAAATAAATTATATGTAGAACTCAAATAAAGTAGTACGTAGGAGCCTAGAGTATAGAAAAAACTCTCACTACCAAAGAACTCAAAAAAACTAGTAAAGATCATGTATCACTAACACACTGCTTCATTCAGCCGGGGAAAAAAATGCTACAAAGAGAACTGTTAGTGTTAGAACTACAGTTTCCAACACATACGATCTGCACTTATTGTAATAACATTGCATGACAAAGGGAGCCTATATGTAATCACTTTCATTAATCCCTTTTCGGACATCGAGTCCATAATAAAATAAACACTTTAAAGTTCTACGGAACCTTTTATACATCTGTGCACCAGGTTCTTAGATCCATCACTTTAATTACTACCGAGTAAAAGTTCGCACGTTCTTTTTATTATTTCACTTGTAGTAATATCTATCAGCAATAAACTGTGAGAAGCAAACTTGGGAATAGATTTCAATGCTAGGATCAAAATGCTTAGAAAGCTACAATCAATTAATAACAATTGATTATTGTTTACTGTACCAAACTTGGACAATGAGACCGGCAACAATGGCACGGTCGAGGTACTTCCAGGCAAGCGGGGAGTCGTGGCGGGCCCAGCACAACCGGGACACCAGAGCTCCGGCGAGCTCCGACGAGGGGAACCACTCCCGTCGAAGAGAGCGTCGACTAGAGCTGCACAGTCTACGCCGAGTCCTCCAGCCCCCTGTCCTCGGCCGTGTCGGTGTACTCCGTCAGCTCCTCCCACAGCTTTTTCGCCGCCGTCATTCGGATCCGGTACTCCGCCGATGTCTGCATCATAAACACCCACCGACGAATAAACATTTTGAATCCAACAATTCTTAACTACAGAAATGAAAAAAATGTTCCTAGAGGAGAAGAAATGAAACTAGCACAGCTTGGTCATTTGTGTCGCAAAATTGGCGCATAAAGAGTTAATAACAAAATTTAGTATAATTGAGCAAATTTTGTTGATTAATAAAGGTAATGGAACAATCCAATATGTCACTTAATTATCAAATAACTGACAGTAATGACACAAATGGTCCATAACATCACCAGCATCATTCTTTCATCATCTTTACTCCTTTAGAACTATGCTTTTTCCATTTGCATATACAAGAAAAACTCAATTATTTTGCACTTTAACTAGCAGTTAAAATAAAATAAAAAAGTTACCAATTACACAGTTAAAATAAAAACAAGTCAAGTTACACCGATTAGACAATAGCATATGAACCAAGTATTTTACACAAGGAGATACCATGATGACAGATATTTTGCTTGCCAGGAATTCTACATCTTCAGAGGCATATATAAGTATGTATTTATCCAATTTCTTAAAATAAACTTGAGAAGAAAAAAAACTCCAGACATAAGGACACATCTATACGTTGCATCTCTATGAAGTATAAATACATAATTGGATATTAGCTAAGTTTGTATATTGGGTATTGACACCTTTTTGCGGAAAGGAAAATAACATTGTTCATCTCATGAGTAATTCTTAAAAGGTGGACAAGTTTGTGTCTACAGAGTGTAGTACTCGAATGGATAAGCATGTTTGTTGAATAGGATGAACATGGTGAATTTTAGTGTTTCCTTTTTCCCCTTTCCACTAAGAAAGGTTCAATTCACCATTCTTGAACGAAATAGCTCCAGTTTTATGAATGAAAGTTCCAAACTGAAAATGAATACTATTGTTATGTTTTATGGTAAATTTGGTCACAAGCCTGTTATAGTTATAAGACGAGTACCATATGAAGAACCTACTACTTAGTGTAAAATCTTACCTCCATACACTCAGCCCAGCAAAATGTAATGAATACTCATCATAGCCACTTGGTCATGGAGAACAAATATGGAGTTGAAACAAGATATTACCAACAAACTCTCAAGTCTCAAGCGAACGTATTGGATGGGAAATTTACTATTGATTGCAAAAAGCTCACTACATGGAAATAACCAATGGCCAAGAAAAGAGCAGTTCCTGCACAAAAATTATGACCAACATGGCAAAACGCAATGAAAACTGAACAGAAACACATCAAACATAGCCAAAATCACATCTTTAGAACAAAAGCTGAAAAAAATTATAGGAAACCTTTCTTCTATGATCTAGGTTCATCTTTCTCAACAGGGACTCCTCACCAAGTTCCAGCAACCATGCCCACAGTTGAAGAAAGGTTCATCTGGGTTCATCTTTCTCAACATGGAGCATGGGTGTGGAATACAATCATATCCTCTTCGAGAGAGTGGGTGAAAAATTAACTATTTTTCTAATTAACGAAGGAGAAGAAGAAATCAGATCAAAAACTACCTTGTCACCGGAGAGATAGACCGCGAGCATCTTCACCGCCTGGAGAGCAGTCGGAGCCGACGAATCGACCTGGTTGATCACCAACTACACCCCAAAAAATTGTAAAAAAATAGAAAAATCACAATTTCTTCAAGAAATCATAAATTTCAAGAATCAGGGAGAGAGAGGGAGACCTCGTTGGAACCCATGCTTGATCTTACCGATATCTATTATGTATTCATAAAAATAGAGAAGGGAGAGGGTTTTTTTCTTCAGAGGATAAGGGTTTCTCTTAAAGGGAGAAATAGAGAGAACGTTGGCTTCTCCTTCATTCAACATTTTAGGGTTAGGGTTTAGGAATTGGGGTCAGCGTAAGGGGAAGGAGGAGGAGGAGGAGGAGGAGACGGGGATGAAGAAGAAGTAGGATTTATGGGTGATTTTGTAGGGATTGGGAGACTTCCATACTTTGGCATGGCGGAGGAGACAGGGACCCCCGCTGCAACCTCCTCATCCTTCTTCTTCTTCTTCTTCTTCTTCTTCGACGGCGGCCAGATCGCCAGAGGAATGAGCTTCTCTAAGAAGCAAAAAGGGAGAGGAAGGGAGAGCACAGAGTTGTTGATTAGTTAGTTTCTGAGAGATCGGAAAAAAAATTGTTGTGCTCCTCAATAAAAAGGGTCCGACTATTGACCACCCCCCCATTTCTAAGGACACCCCATTAAAAAAAAAAAAAAAAAAAAAAAATTTCCTTATTCCTATTCTACTACCCTCCCCTACTAAGCACACCCCCATCCCTCCCTCTTCCTCCTCCTCCTCCTCCCCCCTGGCTCCTCCGACCCCCCCCCTCCTCCTCCTCCCCTGACTCCTCCTCCGAACCCCCCCATCCTCCTCCTCCTCCTCCGAACCCCCCTCCTCCTCCTCCTCCTCCTCCTCCGCCTCCCCGACTCCTCCTCCGAACCCCCTCTCCTCCTCCCTCCTCCTCCTCCTCCCCGACTCCTCCTCCGAACCCCCCTCCTCCTCCTCCTCCTCCCCGACTCCTCCTCCGACCCCCCCCTCCCCCGACCCACCTCCTCCTCCTCCGACCCCCCCTCATCCCGACCCGCCTCCTCCTCCTCCTCTCCCTCTCCGATTCCCGACGACCGCGACCGAAACAAAAAAGTGAAAAAAATTTGGGCGCAGTAGGTTCGACCTGTACTGGTCGAACGGACAAGGTCTGTTCGACCTGTATTGGTCGAACATGTCAAGACATGTTCGACCAATACTTGTCGAACAGACCTTGTCTGTTCGACCAGTATTTGTCGAGCGCATCGCGATTTTTTTTTGGGGTGTACTAACGTTTGGGGGTATATTGGTCTTTTAACATGTTTTTTAATTTTTTGGGGTGTCCTTAGAAATGGGTGGGGTGCCAATAGTCGGACCCATAAAAAAAATCATAACCATCAACAGATGTAAAAATTTGAAATAATTACAATAATGGCAGCGAAAAAAATAGCGGCAATATTTTCGTACATGTATTATTTGACAGTTATCAACAGACCATCAAGTAATCCAGTGTGTTTTCCTGACGCTTCCTCTAAAACCGTCAGTATTTTGGTAACGTTTTGATACATAACAAATAAAGGGTATATTCTTGACGTATGCCTAAAACCGTCAAGATAACCCCTTTTCTTGACGGGTTTCCATGACCGTCAACAAATAAACCGTTAGAATAGCCTTTTTTTTTCTTGTAGTGCGTGTTCACTACAAGTCTAAATACAAGAACTACCCTACTAGAAAGATAGCAGTCGCCACTAGGCCAAGCGTGCGACGTGCCATATTCACTACAAGTCTAATCATTACAGATAGCCATCGCATGCTTGCCAAGCATGCGATGTGCCATATTTATCCACTAGACGTTTAAATGTCGAACTCGGTATTTCAAAACACACTGGATTAGTGTCTTGTACTAGATTCACATTTGTCTCATGTTATAGTGATTGGACTCACATCACATTATTCTAGTTTAGCTATCTCTATTTATAGTCTTCATTGACATGCTATCTTGTTTTACTGTATTTATTTTCTTGTTCTAACTGTCGTTCTATTTCAATTCATGTCTCAAACTTGTTCATGTTCATCAAGTATCACTTGCTATAACTGCTTTATAGTCTTTATCATTTATTTGGAACTGCTAGAGGAGATGTGCTCGTTTTATCCTGGCTGGATATATTTTTCAGATGATTGCTCAAAGGATACGTATCCTACCTACTACGGATCCGAGGAGGGAATAGCTACCTTGGGTCCAGATTCTCAGGAGTGACCGAGAGACCTAGTTTTAGTTGAATTATTTTAGATTCTCTGTCTGAACTTGACTTAATAATGAAGATTTTGTTATTTAAATTCTGAGAGTTGTATTTGATTTTCGATATTATTTAGTAGTTGTTGTTGTTGAGTCTTTATAGATATTTAGACTTCTTTGATATCGTATCATGCGATAGCATGTGATTGAGTAACAAATGTTATCTATTATACTTCTCCTCCATTCAGAGTTGAAATCTATGACATGTACATTATACTTCGTGTGAGTTGTTAGCTAGCGACTAAGCGTTCTACCCCGATTCTGCGGCGTAGGCTGGGCGCTCTTACACACTCGTGCCCCTGTATCGGGTGTGGGTCGTGACAAAAACTCCAATGAAAATATAAAGAGGGAAATGAAAACTTGAATTAAAACATAAAGAGGGAAATAAAAAATAGGAAATGAAAACTTTAGTGAAAATATAGAGAGGAAAATGAAAAAATAAGAGGGAAATAAAACTTCAATGAGGGGAATGAAAAAAATAAGGAAACTATTTTTTAACATTTTCTTGAAATCCAAATTTGACAGGGAAACAATTTTATTATGGGAAAATTTTGTTAGGAGGGAAACTAACTTTTTTTAATAAAATTACAATCATTTACAAGTCAAAAAATGCATATCGTAAATGAGCCTTCAATTACAACCACAAATATGTATGCCGTAAATGAGTCTTCATTTACAACAAGCACAAATGCATGTCGTAAATAAACCTTTAATTACAATACGCAAAAAAGCATGACGTAAATAAGACTTCAATTACAACACGCAAAATGTATACTGTAAATGAGTCTGCAATTACAACACGCAAAAATGCATGTCGTAAATGAGTCTTCAATTACAACGTACAAAAACATGCCGTAAATGAGTCTTCAATTACAATGAGCAAAAAATATGCCGTAAATGAGTCTTCAATTATGGTGAATGTCAAATACGCCCTAAAAAGACAAAAAATAACTCTTTTACGGTGCACATATTTGCACGCTGTAAAAAGTGTCATTACCAGCACGCAACAATTGCGCAGCGTAAATGCTACAGTGTTGACAGCTTATACGTATTGGAGTTCGGCTGGAGTCCACTTGATACGTAGCTAGCATACTTACGTATTCTTGGTCCTACATATTTAGGACTAGGACATGACACTTGCATATTTGGTTACAGTACTTACATGCTTATATTCTTTATCAATCTGGATATACTAATACATGTTTCACCTGCTCCATATTCAGTATATTACATGATTATACATGACACATAGGCATGACACACGGATTCATATTGCATGGCATGCTAGGTGACATGTATATGTATGTTGTTTACTTGATGATGGACTATACATGTGTACATGTTTGACTGGACTATCACTTGTTAGAGTCGGACTGGACGTGTCATGAATGCGACACGGACAGTAGCATTAGGTAGAGAGGACAGTTACTAGGCATGTGTACTATGCATGTTTAACTATTTTAATTATTATTATTATTTATCGGGAGATTCCATATCTGGAGCTACGGACCTCTCATATTTATCGTGAGATTCCTGTTTTCAAAGCTATACTATATTTACCATAAGTTTCTATTTGCGGATCTATGACTATATACCATGAGGTTTTTTTTCGGAGCTATGAATTTTATATTTGAAAAGCCATGCATGAAACGTTGTCCTCATTTGCATATCAAGTAGTGGGTTAGACAGGTTGATGATAATTCTACTTGGACCTCCTCCAGTTTATCACATGTTATTTACTATACTTCATTTGGAATGTATCTCGCTACGTCCCTCAGAGGACCTAGTTTCCTTCCAGGTTATTCTGAGATATGATATAGGATATGAGGGATTTCTTATTCCGAATTCAGGTATCGTCAGATGACCATTCTTTATTCCATCGCAATTATTTTCTGTTTTAGTTTCATAACATTATATAGAGTTGTGGATGTTATTATGGACTTATGGACACTTGATCTAATCTAGAAAGCTTACGTGTATACGAGTTGGACTGGAGACTGCTTGGATATGTACATGTCCATTGCAACGTGGCCTGGTCCTACGTATTTTGGGACCTATGCGTGACATATGAGCTAGTAGACCCTGGAGTTATCTTGTGCACTATAAAAAGTATTGTTTGGATACCTTTGCCTATGGAATAGTTGGTCATGACAACAATTAAGGTTTTTTTTATGGTTGGTTATGTATAGAGTAAACACTAATAAAGATAAGATACATATTGTTAGTAAGTGAACCCAATTAAGTTTTGAATGAAATAGTTGAGGAACATGTTCACTTGTCTGAATAAAGTTTAGGAACATGCTTACCATGTTCCCTTGTCTGAACATGTTTTAGGAACATGATTGAGGAATATGTTCACTTGTCTAAAATGGTTGAGAAACATGAAATTTTTAGGAAGATATTTTTATTGTGCTGGGCTCATGAATAGAATGGGTTTTGGTTTCATTTAATTCTTGTGTGAGCTTATGAATCATGTTACAGATGTTGTTACGTAAGTTATTTTGGATCAAAGAATGATATAAGAAGAGAAGAACAAGGTTATTACTACTACTGCCATGCATGCATGCATCATCATTTTTTTTACTGCAGCTTAATTTGATTCGTATATGGCTTCAAAGTTTTTTTTTTTGTCAACTTTTGCTAAGAAATCCTCTCTGTTTAATTTCCTTGCTATCTCTGCAATTTATTTTTTGCTTGAAATTTGGATTTATTTTTAGTTCATTCATTTATTATTCTTATTATTTCTTATATGTTATCTATTAGTTATCATCTTAGATATAGTGCAGATTCTAGTCATTAATTACTTGTCGATCGAGCTTACTCTCAATTAATAGTAATATACTTGGAATCGTCTTTCATCTGATACCGTAACAAAAATGTTCTAAGAAATTTGTTCCATTTTATATAAAAGTCTAAATTTCATCATTTCATCCAAAATTATGAAATATTAGGGTTGAAGTCTTGTAAGCATTTGAGAGGACATAGACCACTTTGATATAGTATATTGAGATGTACGTATATATTTATGGGTGTCTTTGTAGTATTTTAATTCTAACATTATTCTATTTATTAACATTGTGCAAAAGAAGTGATTATGAAGGGGTGGTTGGTCTTGGCAACAATATGGGTTAGATGAGCTATCGTTGTTGGACATTTATCTTGGGTATGTTTGTCGTCGTTACCATTAGAGATAGAAGCAGACACAATAATCTCTCATATGACAAAATGGAGTTTTGTGTCATGGATTGCACTAAGAAACCTATAGAGCTTTTATAGAGTCCCTCTGAACACACTTAAGTAGTATAACTAATGAGTATGATATTCTGTTGATGCGTCCTTCATCTGGTTTCCAATTTGCTCTTAGTGGAACTTTTTAATTATGACAATGAGCCGATCACGTTAGTGGTGAATCTTACCAATGAATACATGATAGCTTATCAAGCTCAAAAATATTACTACTTGTTTGTTGATACTCCTGAGAATCCTTAACTTTATGCTAGCAACCCACACAAGCTTTCTTTTGAAGGCAACCATATAGAACATCAACGAGTTGTAAGAGAAAATAGAGAAAACTTTGATTTTGGAATCACTAAAGTAGCACAAGCAATCTTACACTCTACAACTAGTCTTCGTCTTAGGTAGAAACATTCATGGCTCATTCCCTTATTATTTTGAATCTAAATGGTCTCTCATGCAGCACGATTCAGAGTAAGTGAGCAACAAGTTCGTCGAAACATTATACGATCTGGTTGTTACGACAGTTTTTGTCGTAATGGCCTGCTCGTATAATGTTTTGACGAACATGTTATTCAATCGTTCTAAATCGTGCTGCCGTGGAGACCATTTGATCAAAATAATAAGGGAATGAATCACAGAGGTTTCCTCCAAAGGCGAAGAGCAGTAGTAGAGAGTTAATATTGCTTGTGTTAGTTTTGATTCTCAAATGAACATTTTCTTCTTCTTTTTCTTGCAACACTTTGAAGGCCTGTATAGCTGCCTTCAAAATAAAGCATGTGTTGTTTGCTACCATAAATTTGAAGATTGTCTAGAGTACCAACACGCAATTAATAACGATTTTGAGCTTGATAAGCTATCACGTATGCATTGTTGATCAGTTTCACCACTAACGTGATCGGCTCATTGTCCCAATCAAAAGTTCTACCAAGATCTAGCAACTCCTAGGAACCGGATGGACCACACATTAATGGAATATCATACTCATTAGTTCCACTACTTAATTGTGTTTGTAGGGAATCTTCAAAGGCAATATAGGTTTTCTTGGTACAATACATGACACGGAACTCCCTTTTTATGTGAGAGGTTATTGTGTCTGCCTCCCTCTCTAGTCACCAATAACGATGACGAGCATATCCAAGCTTCAGGTGTAATGCCCCGCTCCACTTGCTGTTTGAGATGGTTTGTTGGCTTGGCAGTCGTTTAGTTTTAGTTTCGGTGAGAGGATTTGTTTTAGAGTTCTGCTTAGTGATGCACATAGTCACCTTCAAGTGGGTAGTTTTGATGAACCTTTCTTTGTTTTACATTCATACTTAATAAATAATGTTGCTAGTTTGTTATGTCATGAGATATTGTCACGCCCAAGTCCCAAAATATGCAGGACCAGGTCACTTGGCAATGGCCAACTACGCATTCAAGTGGACTCCAGTCCAACTCGAATATGTATAAGCTGTCCAGTTCAGAACAAGGGTCTAAAAATCCATAGTATACATCCAAAATTCTAACAAAACTACTAAGAAACTAAATGCGAAATATTGCAAAAGGATGACAAAAAGGCACCATCTAGTGATACCTAAGCCCCGAAGAAGCATCCCCGATATCCTATGTCAGAACTCAGCATATACCTGAAAGAAAACCAGGTCCTCAGAGGGACGTAGCAAGAATACACAATATATATGTCTAAATGAAGTACAGTAAATAATATGTGACAAAAGTAAATAGGTTATCCACGGAACATATAAACCAGGAAATATTCATGTGAACCAGTAACACTGCTACTAGGCAAACTAACTCTTTGTGAAATGCACTTGAGAACAACGTTCGACGAATGGAGCTCTCCGAGATAAGAT
>JANAVB010035017.1:11054634-11177134 GCA_029216955.1 Iris pallida
ATTGGTGGTAACAAACAATGTACAAATCCTTTGGTGGGTAACACGACATTCTTTATGAAACAGTCTCGGTTAACTCCCCGGTCGACAAAACCCTATTTTAGTAGTGCTAAGATCGACCAAGTCGACTTTAGGAATGCCAAAATTTCTGGCAGTCCAAAATAATTACAGGCTACCAAAATTTGGGCATTCCTAAAATGGACTTGTTGTCCAACAAGTCCATTTTAGGACTGCCTAAATTTCTGGCAGTCTTGGTAGTAGATAGGATTGCCAAAAATTTGGCAGTCCTGACCGTCCAAAAAAATCCATCTTAGGTATTATATTTTTAGAGACAAGTCTCTCAATTTTTTTCATTTCAAAATAACCTATTTTAGAGATATGTCTCTCAATTTTAAATCTATTTTAGAGTCTCTCCATTATTTACTCGATTAAAAAAAATTCTAAAATTTAAGTATATCTTGTAGATAAATCTCTTAATTTTCTGCATTATAAATCTTCATAGATATATCTATCCATTTTAAAGCTATCTTATAGATAAATCTAATTTTGGCCGTCATATTTTAGAGATAAGTCTCTCAATTTAAATATATTTTAAAAAACTCAAAATTTCTTTTTTTAAAATCTATTTCAAATTTATTTAAAAAACTCAAAATTTTTAATCTATTTCAGGACTGCCATAATTTTTGCCGTTCTCAAAACTTCAAAGACTGGCAGAAATTGTGGCAGTCCTAAAATGCACTTGATGTACATCAGGACTGTCACAATTTCTGGCAGTCCTTAATACTCTTAAGACTGCTAGAAATTGTGGCAGTTCTGGAATCACTTGTTGTACATCATGACTGCTATAAATTCTGGCAGTCCTATTGGTATTTAGGACTATTAGAAACTATGGCAGTTCTAAAATCGATTTGACCGAATGTTGTTAGGGTTTACTTTGATCATAAAATTGGTTATAAATAATTGAAATAAACATTACATTATATGTTTTCCATCATGATAATTTATACTTGAGTTTTGGGAATAAACATTATAGAAGAATATGAGAGGAAAATTAGGGTTTTGGAATAGAGCCTTTGGGTGTCATTGAAATTGGAAATGAGAGCTTGTGGAAGGGTTTAAGATGAATAAGAAGATGTAGCTTTGGAGGAGAAAAATAGTAAAGAAGAAAGAAGAAAGCTAGGGTTTTGGAAGAAAAAGAGTGAAAAATTGAAATGAAGCTCAAAATTTGGGTTCTGAGGGGTGTTGGGTTGTGACAGCCCAATGAGTAAAAAAATGGAATGTCCTAAGTAATTTCCCTCAAACCTGGGCAAGTCCCAATCCGGACTAGTCTTGATCAATTTTTGATGTTGCTTTATAAATAACCATTAAAAATGTGGGTCCCCCCTTCCATGCTCTGTGCTACAGTACCCACGTACTATACTTGCCCCCGATCCCTCATTTTCTATGCGAGACCTGGATACAGCTTCCTCACCTTCTTCTTGACGCGAACGACGTCGCATCCATCGGTTCCTTGGTCGACTTCGACTAGTACAGTCAGCTCTGCACTCTGGATGTGACAGGGAAGACGATCGGCCTGGGTCCTCTGGCCGTGCGCGCAAGAGAAAATGGCAGCGATGTCCGGATGGAGCTGTTGCAATTTCTTCTATAATTCTTCGATTTAACTCTGCAACAAAAGTAAGTAAATGTTACTGGCCTCCGGAAAGTCGTGCACGTAGCACTGCTCTAAGAGTTATTCGGGTCTATGTGCATACTGTATCCGAATGCTCCTAGTGGTAAAATCTTCGCTCCACCGAAATCTCCTTGCCGTACATGACGTAGAGAGAGTGACTCCGACTTAGCTCCGCCTAGAGCAAGATCAAAAGAGAACAGAATGTTTCGGGAAGAGAAGATTTTTGGAGGAGAGTTTTGGCAAGAATGATTTTTTCTGTGTCTTTGGATAATGAAAAGAGAGCTCAATATATAGGCTTGCAATGGAGAGGAGAATTAAACTCAGTTTTAATTAACTAATTTAATTTGAACGTTACAAAAATATTTACACCAAATAAAGAGCACATGGTTCATTTCACCTGGATATAATTCAGAATCCAACCGTTACATAAATTAAAGGAATAGTAACGGTCAAAATTTTGAATATGAGCAAAAAGGATTTTAGGGTCTCAGCCGGAACCCAAAGACGGAATCGGATTGGCATTCGGCACCCATAGATATGGGCAAGTACCCGCACCCGTTACGCACGCAGAACCGAACCGAGCCGAGCCGGGCCAAACGACGGCACGCACATGTGGCCCATAGAGCTTCCCACAAGGACTTCAAAGAAGCAAGGAAGGAATAGTAATATAAGCACATGAAGTGCTTCTCTTTGGCCGATATGGGACTAAAACTTTGAGGACTTGAGCTTTTGCAAGCAGCAGCTCCAACAATCTCCCCCCCCAAAGTTCAAGTTCCAAGGTATTTAGAAGAGAAAAAAATAAGAGAAGAATAAGGGAATTTATGGGCAGTTTTATACTATGCATAAATGAGATGGACTACAGCCTTTAATCTCACGTAGTGACTAATGTCTTTGTCTGAAGAAGGGCTTGATGGACTACGCCTTGAATCAGTCTTCTAGAACTAGATTTATGAAATCACACATAGTACGTTAGAGGTACTTGGGTCTATCGGGTGGCGCATTTGGTAGGCCATGCACACTTTTTATATAATCATGAGAGTTATCTAGGATCGCCCTGTCCTATAGTCGCGGTCTTCACGACCTCTCTATAGGGAAGTCCTTAAGGGTTGGTGATAGGAATCAACCATGTATATCATGCTTAGACTTATTAGAGTTTAAAGTCACCCTATCAATATCACACAAGGAACACTGTCACCATAGGGATGGGGTATCAATGTACACATATAACAGCCTCTTGGGCTTTTATTTAAAGAATTTAATCTCAGGGTCGTGTTCCATAATAGTCACCTAGTCCAGCTTGTTCCTATCCATTGAACCGGCTCCTTGGGATCTCCAGTCAGACTCGGTTGGGTTGCCACTGCTGGTGACTATACTATGGGCTTAACCCCATCCCCTCGAGGATTCTAGGATCAATGTCCTAGACAGACCCTTTGTCAAGTAGTCTGTAAGGTTCTTTTCTCACTTTATATAGTCAAGAACCACATATTTGCCCAATATGCTCTTTTTGACTTGAAGCGCAGCTGCAGGTACATGTTCATCTTTGCATTCACAGAATCATGCTTTAGTAGTTCATAACAGATTTTTATCACAGTTTATAGAAATTGCAGGAACATGGTGAATAGAAACAGTATATGCATAATAAGATTTCTAAGCCATTCGACTTCTGTATAGGTTGTGTCCAAAGCTATCATTTCAGAGTCTATAGTACTCCTGGCAATGATAGTTTGTTTACATGATCCCCATGAGATCGCAGCTCTTGCTAGAGTAAAATATATCCAGTCGTAGATTTCACATCATGTGAATCAGTTACCCAATTTGTATTTGAGTAACCTTCTAATATATCAGGGTATCTAGTATATAAGTTTATAATCTAGAGTACCCTTAAGATATCTAAATACTCTGTCTAATGCAATCCAATGTGATTGGTTTGGGTTATAGTATATCTACTTAGTCTTCCAATGGCAAATGCAGTGTCAGGTCTAGTCCTATTTGTTATGTACATAAGGGATCCTATCATTTGGGAATATCTATGTTGTTCTATAGGTGATCCTTCATTCTTCTTGAGAACACATTACTGTCATAAAGAGTAAGGGCAGGTTTCTTGTCAAAATACTCAAACTTCTTTAACATTTTCTCAATTGAATGTGCTAGGGATAGTATAACCTTCTTTGCATTTGGACACTTGTATTCCTATGATCAGGTTTGCTTCACCTAGGTCTTTCATATCAGAATGGTTAGATAAATAATTCTTAATATTATTTATCAGTTCCGGTGAAGATCCTAGAATAAAGATATCATCAACATACAAGCATAAGATGACACACTTCCATTTGTATTTTTAGAATACAAACATTTGTCATATTCATTTGGCACAAAACAAAATTCTATAATAACTTTCAATTTGTTGTGCCATTGCTTGGGAGCTTGTTTTAGGTCATAAAGAGATTTTACTAATCTACAAACCTTCTTTTCTTGGCCATTAGCAATAAAACCTTCAGGTTGCTCCATATATATTTTTTCCTCTAAATCTCCATTTAGAAATGTTGTTTTTACATCCATTTGATGGATCAACATATCATGAATAAAGCTCAGGCTAAAGGGTTCTAATATAAGTTTTCTAGCTACAGTGAGTAGGTATCAAAAAATCTAATCCTTTCTTCTGGGTAAATTCTTTGGCTACTAGCCTAGCCTTGTATTTCTCGATGGTACCATCGACTCTAAGTTTCGTCTTGAAGATCCACTTACAACCTATGGGTTTGCTACCTAAAGGAAGGTTGCTAAAAACTATGTATTGTTCTCCATAATGGAGTTGTACTTATTGTTAATAGCTTCTTTCCAGAAAGGGGCATCAGGAGAAGATATGACTTCTTCAGAAGTTGAGGGATCACACTCTATCAAAAATGTAAAGAATCCTTCTGCTAAATTCTTTTCAATCATTTCTCTTTTACTCCTTTTAGGTTCTATGGTTTGTTCAGGTTGAGAACTTGGTATTTAATATGAGAACTAGTAGATGGAGTAAGAGGAGGATTGGAGAAAGACAAGGATGTTATATCTTTAAATAAAATATATTCTCAAAGTAAACTGCATCTCTAGCTTCTATAATTGTGTTATTAGAGATTTTATTTACTTCAAAATGGGTTACAAGAAGGTAGTCATTTCATTTGGGTTACCTCATGAATAGTTCCATACTTTTCACAGAAGTTAGTCATTTCATTTGAGGTATACTCTCCACCACGATCTTATCTAAGGATCTTAATCTTTCTATCTAACTAGTTCTCAGCTTCATACTTATGTACCTTAAATCTGTCCAAAACTTCATCTTTGGTTTTAAGAAGGTAGGTTGTAACAATACTTTGAATGATCATCTATAAAAGTGACAAAGTATTTCCTACTTGCCTCGGGTCAAAACTTTATTGGAATCACAAATGTCACTATGGATAAGTTCTAGGAGTTCAGAATCCCTCACTACAACAAAAATACCTTTTAATGACGGCTAAAAATCGTCATTAATTAAGAACCATGACGTTTTTTTTTCAATCCAACCGTTATGAAAACGGGTGTTATAAATATTTTTGAAAGCGTTATAGATAATTCTTCCAAAACGTCATTAATAGGTTGAATTTCTGCTATGTTTTATTTTCAAAGCGTTATGGATATTTATGTAAAATCGTTATGAATAGTTAATATGGTTTAGAAGTCAGGACATTTTGAAAGCGTTATGAATAGATGATCTGTATATGGTCATTGTATCACATTTGTAACGTACTATACTGCATGTTATACATTCCAAACGCTGCTCAATTCAATTCGAAAACAACCACTTTGATTCATATTCACAACAAAATATTGAAATGTAATATAAAGTACCATTCTCCATTTTATTGTCTCAAATAGGGTACATCAACATCTCACAGATGTAGAGTACTTTAGCTAGCTTCATTTCATTGTCTCAAAATATGGTACATCAATATCTGTATATGGTCATTGCATCACCTGTCCTTGGCCTCCACATGTGCTACATTTGGTCGCTTTTATGCCAGGTTTGGCCCCAGGGCCATCGCAGGTGCTGCAATTCTCCAGCCTGGTTACCTCACTCTCTTTTTCCACACTAAATACTGCTTCTTTGTAAGATTGACGGGTCTTCTTCCTTGCCATCTTGCTCGGGAGAAGTAATTGCTTCCTCCGCTTGAACCTTTTCCATATCGACCACTGCCTGAACAATCTCTTGATGGAAGTTGAGGAACCGATCAAATGAGTTTGCAGGAGAGTCGGGTCTCGCGTTGCTGCTTAAATCTGAGAACATCCTGCAGGAGTTGAACAAGAAAAATCAATACAATGACTTACTCATGAAAGAGTGAAGGAAGAAAGAAAACAAGAAAAGAAAATATATCGTACTTGAGAACACGAACTATATTTTCTGTTGTAGAAGCATCTTTTAGTGCTTGAACATCTACTTTTTAAGCAGCTTCTCTGTTTTGTAGGGCTTCCTGGATCACCCCCCCACAGAATAAACATTAGTTTAGGAATTAGAACGCTAATAGAAACAAATTCATGGACCCTAATTTGACAATGGTTCTAATCTTTTGGTTTACAATAATTCAATTCTAAAGTAAAATTCTCTAGGTATTAGAAAGCCAATAAAAATAAATTCATAGCCCATAATTGTTTTAATCTTTCTTTTCATAGTAATTCATAGGATGGACCCATCAACAATATTCATAAATGGTTCAGATTCGTTATTTTCCTCCAGAAAAGGAACCATCCCTTGTAATAACAGAGAAGTTTATGCAACATCAATCATCAAACTTAACTGCACGAAGATACTTCAATGGAACATAAAAGATGATACTCCAGAAAAGATGAACTACAAAGATAGTTAACGACTACGAAAAATAGGTAAAATGCTAAAAAAAAAGTGCGCAGGCTTGCATGAGCCTATGTATTCTTTGTTGTGTTTTTTTTTCCATGAAGAAGTAGCAAGTAGAATTGTCCTGCCAAATCCTCTGCTTTTGTAGATCTCCGGGGAACAAAGGGCAGTTCATTGAGACCATAAACGTCTTGAAAAACAAAAGGAGCACCACCAGCGCCAAGTTATATGAAGTCCTACACTTTTTGGCCATGACCACAAACATAATGCAATTTCAAAATATTAGAACAACAGTGGATCGTTGTTATAACAAGAGAGAGTACACCAACAGCTTGTTGGTAACCAGTCTTGCCATAACTTGTTGGGAAAGCATTAAGTAACATCGACAAGTAATTGTTCAACCATCAAAATAAGGAACCGAAAAACAAAAAATAATATGCAATATGCCAATAAAACATATGAGGGAGAATTGGCTATCTAAAGGATGATGATAGTCTGCAACTGACATACCTGAATTGTTCTGATGAACCTCTATGCCCTGTCCTAAAACCCTACTGAAGCATCTAAAATCCTAAACTCAGCCTAAACAGAGATGAACTCCTTAACCCAGATACCTTAGCCTCCCCATCTTCACAACTGGTAATGCTCAAGCAAGGAGAATACCCAAAGTTAGTCCATTCTTGGCTCATGGATACCCACATCATCAGTCCATTCCATCCCAACCAGCGTTTCCAAATCCAAAAAAACATTCAATTCCTAAGATTTTCCATAAAAAAGCATCTACATGAATCAACAATATGACATGAGACAAGATGACCAATAATTAGACAAGACTCAATAGACTGAAACAGAAATTTCTGCAATGCTTGGATTGTTTATATATAACTAACCTATGCTGAGTATCTGTTTTAAAGTTACAGGTGAAGCTTGATGACTTACAGAGGCCTCTATTCAGTCACAAGCTCAGTTCATGCTGACATAAAGAATTTCAAGCCAAACTTGAATATGTTGTACTAAGGCACTCTCTTCTTTCTTACATCTTCAGCAAGAAAAATGGAATTCGGTTGTACTTAGCATCTAATGTCTACATTGGTTAACATAATCCTGAACTATAAGCTTGAATGGACCTCTGTGACAACAAAATTCAGATATATTTTGTAAATTTAGAACGCAAAGTTCAAAATGTGACCTATATTATCATAAGAAAGTTCCTGAAGATCATTTTCATGACTCGGCATTATACTGAGCAGCATCAGCTTCTTTTCATTTTTCATGGTTGGAAGATTCTAAGTTTCTAACTCTGACATTAGCAGTAAGGAGAAGATAGTGAAGAAACATCAGGTTATTTCTTCACGCATGGCTGGTAATTGTGAGATTACCTAAGAACAGTGCAGACGGCTTTCCGGGTCTGGACTTGTACTCTGGATGAAATTGTACTCCAACAAAAAAGGGGTGAGTAGGAAGCTCGAGTATCTGAATCAACAATATCATGAGAGACGAGATCATCAATAATTGGGAAAATAAAAGATAAGCAAAATAATAAATAATATGGTGTCACAGGCCTACCTCCATGCGTCTTCCACTTTCATCTTTACCAACAAACGAGAGACCAGCACTTTCAAGTTTCAAAACCATATCAGGATTTACCTGCAAATAAAATTTGATATCCAGCATCATCACACGGAATGGTTATATGAAAACCCGAAGCACATGAGACAATCTGATAATTAATCAGATATATAGTTATACAGTAAATAATAAAGGTACAGACCTCATATCTATGTCGATGCCGTTCATCTACATAGTTGACACTGTCATACCTAAGAAAGGATGGAGAAGAGAAATCAGGCTTCTTGCTCAAAAAACCTTTACCACAAAAATTCATGCATGACATAACAGATATTTGTTGGAGGAAATATTTGTCCTTATAACTTGGCAGATTTACAGTTTTTGACATGAAAATATGTTCTTCTTGACCCAAGTCGTATTGTACCCCCCATATGAGCCTTAGAACCCTGCAAACATACATTAGGTCATAAAGAATGTGGAAATATCAATTGTAGGATGTTTGGATAGGCATGTTCCAATATAGAAGCAAGTTAATCAATATATATATTAGAGAGAGAGCAAGAAACAAACTATACCTCCGGCATAAATATAATGCATGGATTTCTTGTTTCTGGATGAAACTTTGTGCTATTTGCATCATGCAAGTTCATAACAGAACGAGCAAACTCGATAACAGCAATTTGTATGCCGAGACAGATGCCAAGAAATGGAATATTATTTTCCCGGGCATATTTAGCAGCAAGTTTTCCCTTGCACTCCTCTATCGCCAAAGCCTCCTGGAACTAGGATACCATCTGCACCCTGGTATTAGAACATTTTTCAGACTACTTGAAGAGATGACATATGGTATGACACCAAAGTGAAATAACAAACTTTGATAACAAATACACATGAAGCTTCTTACCTCCAATAATTTCCATGCTGCTTTATACGCATCAGGTGTCTGGGTCAAGAAAAGATCCTTGGTTCTTAAATTCCAATACCAAAGAGGAATGGAGTGCAGCACTTAGTGATAACAAACCTCTTTCGCAGCAGGACCTTCTAAGTCGGAAGCAGGAACCCAGTCCACAATAAGTTTTCTACGACAGAATACAGAAGCATGGAGAAGAGCCTGCCAACATGTTCATATATAAAGAATTAGGGATAGTTGTACATTGAATTTGAAGGGGATAAACCACGAACATAAAATTCATCACTGAACGACAACAATATGTCCATAGGTCTAATGCATCATAGGTGCACACAGTAGTATGGAGGAAGGAAGAAGACCCACATACATGAAAAAAGTACAATATCAGCACTAAGACAACAACTTCACTGCCGAATGCCAGCTGAAGAGTAGAAGTAGCAACATCATTTCACCACCTCAACGGAGGTGATTGGACCTCCAGACCCACTCAAAATTCCACAATGGACAAGAAATCGAGAGAAATAACTAGCGATCTCACCGACCTGGAACGAATTTCTCCGATAGATCCCTCCGTCCGCCGACTAGAGGCAGATCTGCAGCAAAAACCCCAGAGATCGACGCCAAGGCGGAGCCGACAAAGAGTCCGATCGCAAGGGAGCGACGGAGGAGCGCCATCGTCGTCGGATCTTGCAGTGGGGAGTACGACCGGTCTCGTCTGATTTCACATCGAGGGAGATAAATTAGGTTTAGGGTTTGCTTTTCTAGAGTTAGGGTTTGGATGGAGGAAGAAGGAGGAATGAGGGAGAAGAAAGCCCGGGAGAGATCCAAGAGGAAGAGTGACGAGAGAGGAGAGCATTATAACGGCGGAAGAGGAGCGGGCTGAGGGGAGTTCGGGAGTGGGGAGCGGAAGGAGAAATAGAGAAGGAGAAAGAGAGAATGAGAAGGGGTTGAGACTTTTCCTTAAGTGCGAGAGTAAGTGCGGGAGAGTCGAGGTTTCGACTTAAATTTTGGTATTTTTTTTTTCATAACGCTCGTATCACTGAGAGACAATCAATAACGTTTATATAGAAAACCGTCATAGAATATAATCTTAATGAACTTTGATGATGCTTCTCTATCAACCGTCATAAAATCCACTTATCAAGCGTCATTAATAAGTCTTTTTGTTGTAGTACCTATGGACAGATTTGAAAGATAATCTAGTGTGTTTGGATTGAACACAGATCTCACATTTGTGTTCATCATCTATAGGAGTCTTAGGGATAAGATCTAAGTTCATCATCCTTTTAATAGATCCTAAGTTTACATGGCCTAATCTGCCATGCCAAATATTTGATGATTCAATATTTGCAACAAGGGAAGGATTTGAAAATTTATTCATAGTGCTCAAAATAAAGAGTCCATCTTTTACAAATCCTTTCACCACAAAAAGATCATTCTTAAAAAAATACTTTATTGGCCTCCATTACAATTTTGTATCTTGAGGCTACAAGTAGGGATCCACTAACTAGGTTTCTCCTAGCCGTCGACACATGAAGTACATCATGGAGAGGTAGAATTTTTTCCTGATGTCATCTTCAGGTCTATTCTTTCTCTTCCTACAATCTGTGCTGTCGAGCTATCTCCAAGGGTCACACCTCTCCTGTAACGCCCCAGTCCCAAAATATAAGGACTAGGTACGTATCCATGCCAGCTGCATACATACGAAGTCTACTCCAATATATGGAAACTCGTATGTATACATAAGCTATAAAATACAGTAATCCATGATACTAATCTCATCCACAATAAAAGAATTCAATACAAAATAGGAATCAATACTGAATTATAATTTGTACAAAAGTTGGGCGGAGACAAAGTCCACTACCAACTATCTCAAATAAAATATACAAGAAGGAATAGATGAAATAACAAGACGAGCCAAGTGCAATCCTCTTCGAAAGGATGGAGAAGATAACGGCCTCGGCGGGAACACCTACAAATATCACAGAAGCACACACCTGGAGAGATAACCAGGTCCTCAGAGGGACGTAACAAGATGCAAAAAGAACATGTCATATATAACTGCATAAATAAATACTATAAACTACAACACAACAGGGTTCCTAACTATCTATGTGATATACAAATTAAGGACAACGTTCTACGTAGGGGCTGTAAGGATTCATGTAAGCAAGTAATAAAGAGTGGCCAACAAGTAGCGCTCATCCGAGACACTATCGGCCGGGTAACACGTAGCGCTCATCTGAGATACTATCTCCCAAATGTGTGTAAAAGTAAATGTAGCCCCTACGCTAGTAGCTGTCCCCTCCCCCCTAATGATACTATACATGTGTCGTAACCGCGACACACAAACACGTGTCGTTTCTACCACACTGTTTTATAATAGATAACTGTCAAGTCTTCTAACATGCATCTATTGACAGTTATTCCTACGCATGCGCACGGGGGATCAGCCCACACGCAAGTGACCTCTATATGATACTCACAACTCTCACACACAACTCAAGTACAATCGTGACAAGTCAATGAGACACACTAAATTTGACGGTAGTCCCTTAACTCTAAGTCCACATGCAAAAAATTAAATAACTGAAATAAAGTACAAAAAATATACGATAATTACATAAATAAAGGTAACTAATGAAAGCAGTAAAGGTGGCAAGGTATCTTGCCTGAGGTTATGTGCAAAAGAGAAAAATCCAGTAGCTCGAACCGACAAATAAGCGAAGCAAAAAAATCTAAATCTCACATATGACTCCGGATGCTGCAACAAACATCATGAACAGTTTGTAATAAAAGATATACCTAGGAAACGCCTGTCCAAAAGTCAAATTCTGGAACAGGGGCAAAATCGTAATTTCGGGTCAAAACGATATCCATCGTTGGATCCGCTTTGCACCGGAACGCGCGTCAGAACCTACGGTCTCTAAAGTCGTCAAACTACATGTCTACAGATTTGTTTTGATGAGACGAACCCAACAGTATGTCCAATTTTGGATTCCGGTAGGCCGTGCACAAAATTGTCCGTTGAGTGGGATTATGGGCCCGCCAAAATAGCGTCCCAGTCAACGGTCTCAAAATCAGACCAAACTTGGCTCACCGGACCAGAAAAATATTTTAAGTCCAATGTGGCAAGTTTCGTCGTGATTCGATGAGTGTGCTCAAAGTATTTGGAAATTTCGAAAAAGTCCGATACGGGAAAATCCGACGGATACGGATCAAATTTGTCGCGTACATGCAACCAATTTAAATTTCGTCAAAGCCCACACATCCGCAAATTCGATATGGACCTTTCGGTACTCTAGGTTTGCGACGGGGTCGTCCGGTTTGTCGGGACGTACCTCGTATTGGGGTTTTTTTTTAAAGTTTTTGAAAAATTGATTTTTAATCTAATTAAACCTGGAATTTATTGCAGAATAAATAACTCTATTTGAAGGGGATAATAGAGGGTCAAGTGGGCTTTCTACACGAATTGACGGAATTAAAAACGGAGTTAAAATGAAGGAGAAATCGAATGGAGAAGTCGGATACCTAAATGTCAAATTCTGTTGTTGTTGTTTGCTGTCGCGGGGCTGCCGTTGGCCGAGGGCTCGTCGAGGGAGGTACGGGGTGAGCGGAGGAGAGAGGAGGATGAAGGAAGGAGATAGGAAGAAGGAAGAAGAGATGGGAGAATTGATTAGGGTTTAGTTTTTTACTTTAGGTCACACACACACACACACACACATATATATATATATATATATATATATATATATATATATATATATATATATATATATATATATATATATATATATAAAGGCCAAAAGGGGTCGGCCAAAATGGTTGTGCTGCTACTATGGGAAGAAGTGGGTGGGTTCCTAATTCTTATATGTTGATGCTGCTGTGCTTAAGTGGTCGGTTTCTCCTTGTGGGGGCCGACCACTTAAGTTGTTTTTTTTTTGAATTTCTTTTTCTTTTTCTTTTATATATTTTTTTATGTATACTTATATATATATATATATATATATATATATATATATATATATATACCAGAATCTATTTAAAAAATCAAATAACAAATTAAATATTATTTATCCAAATATTTAATATATTTAAACATATATATATATATATATATATATATATATATATATATATATATATATATATATATATATATATATATATATATATATATATATATATATATATAAATTCAATTCACAATAAATCAACTCAAAATAATAATATCTTAATAGATTAAACATGTTTATTAAATCTCCACAAAAATAACTTTAATAATAATAAATTAATAAAATCGTCCCAATGGGTGAACTCATACCGCACACCCTTATCCGGGTCCAAAATTTATACAAATATTGGAAACATTATTTTCATAATAAGATATAAGTTTTGTACCAATAATTTATAAATATTTATCAAATTCTAAAATAAATTAAGAATATTTGCACACACATAAAATATGCTTACATGTCCATCTTTGGTCACACCACATGCCTATATGGGCTTTAATTGGTCCGGCCCAGTTCGGGCTGGTTTAGACAAACCGGGTCATCAAAAAAATCAATATATGAAATAATATCTTATTAAAATAATTTAAATGGGCCAATTTACAACTTGGCTTGATTTTTCTAGTTTGGACAGAACTATGGCTAGGCCTCCCACGGCCTGGCTAATATACTGGTCAAAGCACACTGCTACATCTTCCGTGCCAAAGTTCATGGTCGTCTTGTGCTCCAAAACTCAACAAAAAAATTAAAAAAAACAAACATAAATTGCATAAATTCATTTTTAAGTCTTTTTAAATAATAATAAAAATTTATTTTTTTAGGGGTTTTACATCCTACCCAACTTACAAGAATTTCGTCCTCGAAATTTATGAATAGATAGGATGGGTAGAGTTGAAGAAGTGGAGAGAGTATCGATAAGGAAATATAATTAGATTCTCGGACGAGGTGAAGGAACGACGTTTAACACAAGCTTGCAATTTGGAAGATCATGATTTAGTTTATCATACGAAAATACATCAAGGATATGGAATTGAATAAGGGTTGCCAATATTAACACAATGAAATAAGAAAGATTAAGGTTTAAAGTTAATCATGATAAGACATAAAATAAAAGATAAGGAATCGACTAGATTAAGAGCGAGTAATTTGGAGAGAATATAGTTGTCTAGGAATCATTCTCAAGTTCCAAGAAGGTTGCGATAATGAATCTAGGGTCGAGGGAAAATGAATGAATACTCAAGACGGGGATATAGTCATATTGTTGGTCAGTGGCTAATTATCTCCGTGTATATATAACTGATAGGGCAACTGGAGGTGATACCTTGAGTCTATCTATCAAGTACAGTGCATTGTCTTTCTAAAATAAGTAAAAGACAAGAACAATAAAGGGCTCAAAGACGATGCTATTGAGTACGTACGAGGTTCATAGGCGACGAAAATAATTCACAAGAGAATTGTCAAGGCTGTCGCGGATGAGACTATAGGGCAATTTTAACTGTCTCCATCCACGTAGAATAATGTATGAAAGACGAACCAAAGTTCAATAGGTTGATCAGACCATCATGCACCGGTTCAGATTAGACAATATGTTAGTGGGTGCACCCAATAAAATATCGTGATTAAGCTCGAAAAAGATAAGCTTGCAAAACTAAGGCTAAATTAGCAGCATAAGATTGTTGAAATATAAATAAGGGAGGTAATGATGGAGGAATTTAATTAGTCCAAGATCTTTTTAAATCAAGTCTTGCCTGAAGTGTGGGCCTATACAGTTGTCCAAGTTTTCACTTATGGCTCTTGCTTGTTTAGATAAGTTAAGGGCCTCTGAATTTGTAGTTTAAGTGAACTCATCAACATGATTCATAAGGACAAAGGATTTGTTAGGTTGTGAGGTATTCTACCCAACTTATAAGAGTTCAACTAATAGTGTGATGGAACAACGGGTCAAGCAATCAAGATAAAGTACAAAGTAAAGCATTAAGGAATTAAGTAGAACACAATCACATATAGCGTCAAAAGATTTAGTCAAGGTTGGATCTCTAATTGAAGTCAAAAAGTATTTTGGTATCATGGTAGAGGTTATAGTTTAGTCATTTTGACCAGAAAGTCATATCAAAAAAATAGAATACAAGGAAACGTGTTTAGTGGGGGCATGATATGTCTTCAGGAAGGTGGGCTCGTCTAGGTCTTACATATGGAATTTGTTGGAAGCTGTAACAGCTAGTATTACACTCCGAATATCAAAGTCACGATAAGGGACGCCAAAAGATCTAAAATAAAAAGTGGGAGTTCACGAGGTGATAGTTAATGCACAAAAATGAAGAAGATCAAGTTAAAGCATGAAATAAAATTAATTAAGGAATCCAGTAAAAATAATTTAGGAATACAGTTCCGGAGAGAAGATAGTCTCCGAGATGAATACAGTTTAAGGAACAATTAAATCATTATTTAATTTGCAAATGGGTTAGAAGGTCGTAATTAAAAGATCTAGAATTGAGGGATGGTCGAGTAAGTCAAGGTGGAGATACAGTCACATAGCTTGGTAGATGAGCAACGGCAACTGTGCATATACTACTATCATGATCATGAGTGATATGGCATTTAGTGTGGGATACTTCTAACTCGTTAGGGTCATCTTGGTGGCCTGCCATTAAAATTTTAACTTGAGTTTCCTCCAAAAAGTTTCTTAATAAAAACTTTCAAAAATAAATCTACCAAAATTTGTATTTACTCTAAGCCGTCCAACTTAATCATGACTTAAAATTTAAATCCCTTCTATAAATCTCAAAGTAAACATTTATCACGTTACTACTAACTTTTCCAAAATTTAACATTTTTATTCCAACTTTTAAACTCAAAAGTTCATCAATCATGAATCTAAAAAAAATTTCAATATCACTTCATAACTTTAAAACTCCAAAAAAATTCTCAAATAATCCTCAAGATAAACCCTTAGCATATTATAAAGCAATCTAAAATTTATCGCTCAATATTTTAACTTACTCATCAACCATAACTTTATTTCTAAGTCATTCAAACATAATCACAACTTTTAAAAGGTAAATTCCTTTAATCAATCAAAATAACTTTTCTTAGCAATCCAACTTAAACTTAATATTCTAATGATCCTATCAGTCATAATCATTTTTTTTTCCAAAATTTGAAATCCATGATCACAACTCTTTAAACCCAAAATCTAATTAGATTTGTAAATCTTAAATCAAAGGGCACAATTTCAAATTCAAAATTTTTCCTCAAAATCGTTTTCATATCTTCCAAATGTTTTAAACCAAACTTTGTACTATCACTACGTCAAATTTATAACTCAAAATTTTACAAACTTATTAATCATGAATCGTATGACTTGATTTAAAACTTTCAGAATTTACCAAATTTGATCAATCTCACTCATAAATCTTGCAGCAACATTTAAAATTTAAAATCCTTTACAACTAAATTTATATCTTTTCAAGGATGTATAACTACAACCCAATAAATCATTAACACTTTCAAAGACCTTCAAAATTCAAAACTTCCAGAAATCAAAATCAATTTTCTTTCTCCATTGTATATAGATTCTAAAATTTCTTTTGTAGTATCAAATAAAAATCAATTCTTCAAAGCTAGTAATGTTGCTTCTACCCACTTGGATTTAACTAATCCTTCCAGGAAAATAAGGTTTCTTTTATCCTTATATCTTTATAACTCAAATAGGGCCTCAATGCCTACTCGTTGTCAATGTAATCCTTCTAGCCATATGGTTGACCAATAAGTATATAGTAGTGTAGTCATCTTCCTAACCCTTATTAAACACAAGATGATAGAGTGTTGGTAGAAAGAGTTCAAGCAAGATGCAAAAATCAAGGGAGGCAACGAGAGTTCAAAATTTGAAAATCAAGGAAGGTGATCAAGTATGTGGATGAGATTCCTAAACTCTAATCCTATATTGCAGGCTCACATCGGTACAGTAACGTAACCGAAGTGATAAAATCGACCTGCATGGGCCACTACAAAAATATGTAACGCCACAGTCCCAAAATATAAGGACTAGGTACGTATCCATGCCAGCTGCATACATACGAAGTCTACTCCAATATATGAAAACTCGTATGTATACATAAGCTGTAAAATGCAGTAATCCATGATACTAATCTCATCTATAATAAAATAATTCAATACAAAATAGTAATCAATACTGAATTGTAATTTGTATAAAAGTTGGGCGGAGACAAAGTCCACTACCAACTATCTCAAATAAAATGTACAAGAAGGAATAGATGAAATAACAAGACGAGCCAAGTGCAATCCTCTTCGAAAGGATGGAGAAGATCACGACCTCGGCAGGAACACCTGCAAATATCACAGAAGCACACACCTGGAGAGATAACCTGGTCCTCAAAGGAATGTAACAAGATACATGAAGAACATGTCATGTATAACTGCATAAATAAATACTATAAACTACAACACAACAGGGTTCCTAACCATCTATGTGATATGCATATTGAGGACAACGTTCTACGCAGGGGCTGTACGGATTCACGCAAGCAAGTAATAAAGAGTGGCCAACAAGTAGCGCTCATCCGAGACACTATCGGCCGGGTAACACGTAGCGCTCATCCGAGACACTATCTCCCAAATGTGTGTAAAAGTAAATGTAGCTCCTACGCTAGTAACTGTCCCCTCCCCCCCCAATGATACTATACATGTGTCGTAACCACGACACACAAACACGTGTTGTTTTCACCACACCGTTTTATAATAGATAACTGTCAAGTCTTCTAACATGCATCTATTGACAGTTATTCCTACGCATGCGCACGGAGGATCAGCCCACACGCAAGTGACCTCTATATGATACTCACAACTCTCACACATAACTCGTGTACAATCGTGACAAGTCAATGAGACACACTAAATTTGACGGTAGTCCCTTAACTCTAAGTCCACATACAAAAAATTAAATAACTAAAATAAAGTATAAAAAATATACGATAATTACATAAATAAAGGTAACTAATGAAAGCAGTAAAGGTGGCAAGGTATCTTGCCTGAGGTTATGTGCAAAAGGGAAAGATCCAGTAGCTCGAACCGACAAATAAGCGAAGCAAGAAAAGCCAAATCTCACAGATGACTCCGGATGCTGCAACAAACATCACGAACGAGTTTGTAATAAAAGATATACCTAGAAAATGCATGTCCAAAAGTCAAATTCTGGAACAGGGGCAAAATCGTAATTTCGGATCAAAACGATATCCGCCGTTGGACCCGCTTTGCACCGAAACGCCCGCCAGAACCTACGGTCTCTAAAGTCGTCAAACTACATGTCTACATATTTGTTTTAATGAGAAAAATACATCAGTATGTCCAATTTTGGATTCCGGTAGACCGTGCACAAAATCGCCCGGTGAGTGGAATTGTGGGCCCGCCAAAATGGCATCTTAGTCAACGGTCTCAGAATTGGACCAAACTTGGCTAACAGGACCATAAAAAAAATTTAAGTTCAATGGCGCAAGTTTCGTCGTGATTTGATTAGTGTGCACGAAGTAATTTGAAAATTTCGAAAAAGTCCGATACGATAAAATCCGACGAATATGGATCAAATTCGTCGCGTACACGCAACCAATTTGAATTCCGTCAAAGCCCGCACGTCTGCAAATTCGATAAGGACCTTTCGGTACTCTTGGTTTGTGACGGGGTCATCCGGTTTGTCGGGACGTACCTCGTACCGATTTTTTAAAAGTTTTTGAAAAACTGATTTTTAGTGATTTTTAATCTAATTAAACCTGGAATTTATTACAGAATAAATAACTCTATTTGAAGGGGATGATAGAGGGTCATGTGGGCTTTTTACACGAATTGACGGAATTAAAAACAGAGTTAAAATGAAGGAGAAATCGAATGGAGAAGTCGGATACCTAAATGTTAAATTCTGTCGTTGTTGTTGTTGTTTGCTGTCGCGGGGCTGCCGTTGGCCGAGGGCTCGTCGAGGGAGGTACTGGGTGAGCGGAGGAGAGAGGAGGATGAAGGAAGGAGATAGAAAGATGGAAGAAGAGATGGGAGAATTGATTAGGGTTTAGTTTTGTACTTTAGGTCATATATATATATGAATATATATAAAGGCCAAAAGGGGCCGGCCAAAATGGTTGTGCTGCTACTATGGGAAGAAGTGGGTGGGTTCCTAATTCCTATATGTTGTTGCTGCTGTGCTTAAGTGGTCGGTTTCTCCTTGTGGGGGCCGACCACTTAAGTTGTTTTTTTTTGAATTCCTTTTTCTTTTTCTTTTATATATATATATATATATATATATATATATATATATATATATATATATATATATATATATATACCATAATCTATTTAAAAAATCAAATAATAAATTAAATATTATCTATCCAAATATTTAATATATTAATCATATCTACATATATATATAAATTCAATTAACAATAAATCAACTCAAAATAATAATATCTTAATAGATTAAACATGTTTATTAAAACTCCACAAAAATAAATTTAATAATAATAAATTAATAAAATCGTCCCAATGGGTGAACTCATACCGCACACCCTTATCCGGGTCCAAAAATTTGTACAAATATTGGGAACATTATTTTAATAATAAAATATAAGTTTCGTACCAATAATTTATAAATATTTGTCAAATTCTAAAATAAATTAAGAATATTTGCACACACATAAAATATGCTTATATGGTCATCTTTGGTCACACCACATGCCTATATGGGCTTAAATTAGTCCGGCCCAGTTCGGGCTAGTTTAGACAAACCGGGTCATCAAAAAAATCAATATATGAAATAATATCTTATTAAAATAATTTAAATGGGCCAATTTACAACTTGGCCTAGTTTTTCTAGTTTGGACAGAACTATTGCTAGGCCTCCCACGGCATGGCTAATATACTGGTCAAAGCACACTGCTACATCTTCCGTGCCAAAGTTCATGGTCGTCATGTGCTCCAAAACTCAACAAAAAAAAACAAAAAAAAAATAACAAACATAAATTGCATAAATTCATTTTTAAGTCTTTTTAAATAATAAAAAATAATAATTTAATTTTTTTAAGGGGTTTTACATCTCCACTCGATTCTTGATAGTTTGAAAAACATGAGCGATCAAAAGAGACATGAACATTTACTCCAGAATCCAACCACCAATCATCAGAATGGTATGAAATATTTATTGTAGGTTGATAGCTTACAGACATGAAGGAGCTAGAATACTCATTCAGAATCATGTTAGCCTTTAGCTTGTTTGAGCCTTTCTCTTTGAAGGAGGTTTCCTTGGAGATTAGGCTTCTGTTTGCCATGGACTTCTATAGGGTTTATCTTACTTTGGAATCAGATCTAGATATGGACTTTAGCCTAATCTGTTTCTGTTCTATGTCTATTTAGAAATTGAGAATACGATTTCAAAAGGCTGCAGAAATTTATTTACTCAATAAAGGTGGTTTAAGCTAAAAATTAACAATTCAAATGATTTCAGGAATAGACCTTTAAAATTTTAGTTTTTCAAGTTTTGATAATGTTGGATTAGCTGTAGGGACCGAATCCCAGCAAGCGGAGGTTCACTAGGAACACTTAAGAACCGGTCGCTTAGACGATTTTTGCCTTATTGACAGAAGGGCCATTTCGGCTTGTACCCAAACAAATCTCTACTTTATAACTTTAAAATTAATTTTTTTTACTAAATCAATAAACTGTTTGTTTTAGCTTAAAATTAAAATATTGAATAATTGAAATTACTCAGATAGTATTGTCAAAATGTACTAACACAATAATATTTGTCCAAGGTGTCAATTTAACCAATGATGACAATTGTTACTAGTGTGACAAATATTAAACAATTTCTATTGATGGCATTCTTATGAAAATAGAGTCCACAACTAGTATATAAAGTATTATACTAGCAATTTATCCAATGGAATGCTTGAAAGCTAAATGTGATTTACAAAATGTATTGCCAAGATACAATAGCAGAATATGTAATGAGAGTTGAATAACAACAAAAATGGTAACATTTTGCTTTTCTAAGAATAATGGTAACAACAAATATTCGTAACACAAAGAAAATGTTAAAATTATTTTCCTAGCATATACAAATTTTTAGCTCGGACAAATTTTCCTAGAGACAGTACAAAATGTTAACAAAATAGTTTTCTAGGGCTAAAAATGCCCACACAAAGGATTTGAACAGTATATGTATGTTGAAATATTTCTTTAGCCTATACCAAATGTGAACATCAAGGATTTTGTTAACAATATATATATATATATATATATATATATATATATATATATATATATATATAATGGTATGGTGATAGAATGTTGGCTTGAGCAAATTATTAAGCAAAGGTTGTTCCAAGCAAATTCTTAAACAATCAATATAAAGTACAATATTTTAATATAATGAATGTTTTTAACAGTAGGCTAATATAAAGAATAGCATGCAAGATTTTGTTTTAAATAAATTCTTGAGAAAGAATGTATATAATTAATATTTAAATAGAAGGTAAATAATTTGTTACAGAAAGCTAATCGTTTGATACTTTAGGAAAATAACCTTTTGATATAGTAAGCAAATTGTTTAAGAAGAAAAGACCTTTGATGCAGTAGGCAATTTGTATTAAAAGTGAATATGTGTAAAGAAGCAAATTTGTATGTTGCTTATAGAATGAAATTGTATGTTCCTTACGACTTATTGACAGAGCCAAAATGGTCCACAAACTTAAAGCAAATTAACACAAGCAATTTTTGGCAGCAAGTAATTTGATTATATATATATATATATATATATATATATATATATATATATATATATATATATATGACAGCAAGCTATTTATAAATTGTGGCAACAAGTTATTTCTTTATATATTCCAATATATTTGACATCAAACAATTTGTTTATAAATTGCTAACAGTGTGACAACAGCAATTTCGTGTACTAGTCTATTGGAAAACAACAAAATATTTAGACGGTAGCAATATGCAATTTAAGTTAAGCAAAATAAAGACTAACTCTTAGATTGTTGGAATTTCTTCTATAATTCTTTGATTTAACTCTGCAACAAAATAAAGTAAGTAAATGTTGCCGGCCTCGGGGGAAGTCGCGCACGTAGTAGTGCCCTAAGAGTTAGTTCGAGTCTATGTGCATACTGTATCCGAACGCTCCTAGTGGTAAAATCTCCGCTCCACCGGAATCTCCTTGCCGCACACGACGTAGAGAGAGTGTCCCCGACTTAGCTCTGCCCAGAGCAAGATCAAAATAGAACAAAATGTTTGGGAAGAAAAGATTTTTGGAGGAGAGTTTTGGCAAGAATGATTTTTTCTGTGTCTTTGGAGAATGAAAAAGAGCTCAATATATAGGCTTGCAATGGAGAGGAGAATTAAACTCAGTTTTAATTAACCAATTTAATTTGAACGTTACAAAACATTTACACCAAATAAAGAGCACATGGTTCATTTCACCTGGACATAATTCAGAATCCAGCTGATACAAAAATTAAAGAAATAGTAACGGTAAAAAAATTTGAATAGGAGCCAAAAAGGATTTTATAGTAGGGCCTTCTCAGCCTGAACCTAAAGTCGGAATCGGATTGACATTCGGCGTCCGCAGATGCGGACACGTACCCGCAGTCATTTTGCCCGTCGAGCCCAGCCAAGCCAGGCCACGCTACAACAGTTGCACACAAGTGTGGCCCATAGGGCTACCCACAAGGACTTCAAAGCAGCAAGGAAAGGAATAGTAATATGAGCACATGAAGTGCTCCTCTCTTGGCCGACGTGGGACTAAAACTTTGAGGACTTGAGCTTTTGCAAGCAGTAGCTCCAACAAGAGCATGGTGCTCGGCATCACGTGCTCGTGGAGGTGCACGCGACGAGTAGAGAAGGAGCAACGCAGGCGGTTGAGAACATCGGCCTCGGCATTCGTCCGTGCCGAGGTAATCCCGGCCGGTCTCACGAGATCGAGGCCCGACAGGCGTGTCCACGGGTCATCGGGAAGCCAGAGGTTGCTGAGAGGCCAAGGTCGCTCGTGCCGACTTCGACAAGTGACAATGGAGGACGACGAGGGTTCCGATCAGTGTACGTCGACTGGAGGCGAGGGAACAGAGAACTGACGGGACATCACTCGAGGTGGATTAAGTCTATGGGTTCGCAGCGGGGCTGCGGGTGGCGTGGTCGGGGATGCCAGCGGGAATGGTTGCATATTGAGGTAGAGATGGCAGTCGTCGGAGGTCGAGCGACGTCGAAAGTGGAGGTGGGTTGTTGCGCTGGAAGACATGTTGAGGTCAGTGACGCCTGGAAGAAAACGTTTAACTTCCAGCTGGCCAAGGATCACTAAGAGGAGTGAGTAAATACAATTATGCTATTTGGCTCCCAATATTTTTAATATTTGGGATCGGACCTTGGTTCTAGTTTAGGAAATAATTAATAAAGAAAATAAATCATTATTGCTAGCTGGACATGTATTAAAAGGCTTTTCTAAGAAGCCTTCATTTGGACTTGGATAATAGTGATTAACTTGAACCCATTATTTGGGCTGAAATTATTTGATGGTATATGATTTGGCTTGGGAAAAAAAGAAACAAATTAATGGTCAGTCCTTAGGTACTTAGCTTACGAGGGAATTGATGGGTTGGAGATAGGAAATCAAACTATCACTTAAGGACTCCAAGGACCCTTACGGAAGTAGGAGTCAAATCAAATAAATGTGGATGCTTATTTAGGAAAAAAGAAGAAGAAGAAGAAATGAAACTAGAAAATGGTCGATTACTTAAAGAAAAATTATTCAAGGTATATATCATATGTATAAAGAATATAATAATTTATAATAACAATAAAAACTAATCAAATATTATAATTAGATAACACAATATTAGCCAAGTGTTCATAATAATAATTCCAAATAAAATAATTTAATATAAAAAATATAAATTAGGGGTCTTACAAATAGTAATGCTAATAAAAAAAAGAGATGAACCCACATAGATAAGATAGTAATCTCTCTCTGTATCATGCGTAAGTTATTAGTCAATTACAGGAAACGATATCGACTATTGGTAAGAATCACCAAAATGGTAAAAATTATGATATTGTTTCCTAACATCTCATGCATGCAGAGTAAGTATTATTCAAATACAAGGATGCCTAAATGACTTTGGGTAAGATTCACCAAGGAGTATAACATATATGCTTTTAAATTCTGTTGGTTATGAACAAATGCATGCTTTACTTTTCGTCAGATTAGAACTGCTAATTGACCCTAAGATAGTTGAAAGATCACTTCTTATAATGCTCCTATCACATGATTACTTAGTGTTGTCTTCTTAGGTGAGTTAGGCCAGCACCGTTCAAGAGTACACGACAATATATTAACCCACATTTGGGGACATCTTAACAGGTGTACGTGTATCGGGAATCATTTGATCAGTGTTGGGGCATCTATGAACCAGATGAGTGTGTAGAAGCTCTTCTAACAAGATGATGCTTCTGCTATACATGACATAATATTTGGAACATTATAATTCGATTGTACCCGTGAGATTGTAAGTCAAGACGGCACATCCTGTTGTAAGTCAATGTGACAAGTTCATTGTAAGCCAAGTCGACGAGTTCATTGTTGTTTGCAAAAACAAAAGTCTTTTATTTCACAAACTTTTAGAATAGTACAAGAGTACAATGAATTCTGGGATAGTACAACTATAGGAATCCGATCTGAAGACGATCGCTTTATCCCTTGGACGATGTGAACTTTGAAGATGATAGCCTCTGAAGAATGCAGCAGCACTTGGACAAGAGCTCCTGATCTCTGATGATAATATGATCTGATCCCCTTAATGAAGGACTTGAAAATCTATTTATAGAGTTCTAGAAATAACTATTTTGTAGTTATTCTAGATTGCGCATAATGAACTGCGCTGTCGACAGACTGCGCAGACTGCAAACTGCGCTGGCCTATTGGGCAGTTGCTCGATCGTAGGCTAACTGTATTCAAACACATGACATTATTTGATTGAAATGCGCTTGGTCGTGTACAGGCGGTTGCCACGTGACGAGCAATTGATGGCATGTAAGCCACGTAATAAATGTCAGTTATTTGATGAATCGTGCTAACCGAATAGCGCTAGCTTCAGACTGCGCTTCCTTATAGTCAATGGATAGCGCTATGATTCGGATTTTGTCAAACTGTGCTGAGGTTGGACTGGCAAACTGCACTGAGGTTGGACTGGCAAACTGCGCTGAGGTTGTACAGCTGTTCTCGAGTGCTGTGCTGCAGAAGAAACGAACGGACACCTCATTTTTTGGGCTATCAGGCTGTCAGAAGATCTGATCTTTGTCAGGTAATGATGGCATTGCCACGTCAGCATAGTGCGCTCGGGTGGTAGCACAGTTCAGCTCGCGCATTTGATTTGTAGCACAATCTATTTCCAGCGCAGTTCATTGAAGGGTGCGCAATTGAGACTTCTTTGCCTATTTGATAATGCAACTTGATTTTTAGGACATACAAGACCCCCTTCAAAGTTTTTGAAATTTGAAAATATTCAAAGTTTCGAAATACTTTGAATTTCGATTTTAAAATCAAGTTGTGCTTTGGTTACGCGTTTGGAGGAATTAGTTCCGTCTTTTGTGGTGCAATCGGAGGTGACTGTTACACTTCTGAAAATCTATAAATAGTTTTATTTCTCATTCTTTCAACCTTTACTTGCTTTCGAATTCTCAAGAGACAGAAGCTCCTCCCCTACTCTGACTTCTTCTTCTTCCTTTCGTCGACGACAGCAATGGCGCCCAAGCGATCGGCCACCGAGAAGGAAAAGGCCCCCGCCGAACCTTCGACTCGTGTTGTACCACGAGTATCTCGTCACGAGACGGGTCATCCAGCGCTTCAAGGTGAATAACGAGCCATGATCGAAACCCTTTTTTAGGGTTTTTGATATTTTCAGACCTTCATACCTCTCTCTTTTTAGAGATTGATGGTATTTGTGCCACCCTGTTTAGTGTTTCGGCTGCATGTACAACAGTTTTCATTTTTATGAAAACTGTATTCATGTGCAATCGGTTGGAAAGCGCTAACAAAATGTTCAGCGCAATCCATCGATTTTTGCAAGTTGGATGTGCCAGCGCAAACTGATGTGTTGCACAAGTATGTTAGCGCAACCTGACGTCTAGCGCACATTGGCTGTGCTGGCGCAATCTGATAGCTTGTTTCACACAGCACAATTTGATGAACTTTTGAAAAAACTTTTTGATTTTGCATATACTGATCTTTGTCTCTTTATTGATGCAGTTAACCTCAGGGAAGATCCCAACTATGAGGTTCTTGCAGGATCTCTGTCTGAATCAGACTTCAAGGAAGATCTCTCTCATGTGTCCTTTCCTTAATATGCCTTACCATCTTCTCGGCAGGCTGTCCCGCACAAGATAATGACACTTTATTGTGTTTGATGAATGGGCAGCCTCTTCAAACTGCTGACGCTGTCACCCACAAGAAACCTCTATTCTTGTTTGGAGAGGCTTTTGACAAGAATTCTCAGCCGAGGCCTCGTATGGAACAGAGAATCTTCCGGAGGGGCGAGAAGACGATACTTCTGCCAGAGATCTCCAGATGCCTTCCTTTGTCCCGATATGCTTTTGCGGGCTATCCCAGAAGAATGGAATAGGACATAACTCCGCTGCAGCAAGCCCGAGCGAGAAATATCTGTGTTAAGAAGGGGCTAGACCATAAAGATGTGTTCTAGTGTTCCTCTGAGCGACATAGCTCCTTACTTAGAGGATTAAAACCCGGTTGCATCCCACCAGAAGATTCTTTCCTGCTGCTACCAGTGAGAACTCCAATATTCGTAAATGAGTTTACGAAGGTGGAAGGGAGGTATCCGGACCAAGATCTGCGGTTGACAGGTCTTGTGAACCCGGATAATAAGAGATGGATCTGTGTGGCCAATTGGATATTGGTCCAATTTGAAGATCGTCTCAAGGAGATTGATCTGTACCAAGCAGTGTACGCCACTGTTTATGGCTTTCCTCCCAATCCACATCTATTCCTCGCGTTGGCAGAGAGATACAATTATAGGACTGGGACTTTCACGACGCCCCGCGAGAAAATTGGATTAGCTTTGCATGAGATGAAGTACATCTCTCATCTGCCAATGGGGGATATCCCCTATGAAGAGTTTGTCCCGACAAATGATAAATTGGACAGACTGCGCTAGGAGAATGCCGATATGGTAGCTGTCTTTGAAGTGCTACTATGCCATTACAAGATCTGTTCTTTATACTACAAGAGTGGCACAGCCAGCACCTGCTATTCCCCCAAATGGTTGCCCTATCTTTTCTTCAACCACATTATTGAGAAGAAGACCAAAGAACATGAGAACTGCCATCCCAACTTCTTTTGACCACTTAGCAATAGCGAAGTGATAGAGTTAATGGAGACACACAATGATATGGATATCAAGATTGAGGATGATCTTCAATATCCTCCTTTCAAGGAAGGGGACATCATTGAAAGCTACATAAGGATGGGTTACAGGCCCATGTCGAATGAAGCCCAATTGGCAGGTTTCCTTACTTACTGGCTTCGGCGATATGTCGTTCCTGGGGCCAGTACAGTTGACCGCTTCCATTGTGGTGTACTGTTCATTGTCGTCCGTCTAGTTTTCGGTTACCGGATGGATTTGCTGTCAGCAATGACATGCAGGATGAATGCCGGCCTTCGTCTCTTCGTTGATTTGATGATTCGAAAAAAAGGCAAAAAGGGTCATTTCCCTCGGCTGGAACTTCCGTACATGTTTGGATGGCTGCTTCTACACCATTCTTCTTTAATGAATCCTGATATGGGGGCAGTGGGCGGCAGCTTTTTAAGAAGATTATCTGGATGTAAGTGGATCTATACCACTTTGAGAGACTGCCAGCAAGCTCTGAATCTCGACAAGGGATGGAACTTTTATTGCGTTCTCCCTCTAGTTGGTTATGAGCATATGTCAATAAACCTCGTCGACTCTATGAGGATGTAGCCTTTGGGCCATACAGCTTTTGATTGGCTGAGGACAATTCGGCCATCACACTTGGTGTATCAGTTTGAAGATGAATGTTATCTGGATCCTTATCTCCCAAGCCGTTTTGCGTGCCAATTTGGTTATGACCAGTTTTATGTAGACAATGCCATAACGTGCCTACAGGGAAAAGGTTATTTAATTGATGGAGCCCAGGCTTGGGCCTATTACAATGCCTGTGACACAAAGACGATGTTTTCGATGCCGTCAAAGAACGATCGTGGCCCACGCATGCTGTATACTTATTCGATCTTTTATACGCCAGCAAATACTTTTGCTGAGAATTTTAATCTAGCAGACAGCTTTGCGACGGTAACTCGATTTAGAAAAGAGCACCTATTTTGTTGCTTCCTGGAAATGATGAAGAGCACGGGCCAGCTGATGTGCCTCTAGAAGCTTCGAGGGAAGCCAACTTCCCTGAAGAAGTTTACGAACCGCTGCGTGTCTCTTTGAAAGTTGTAAGATCTCCGATCAAGGAGAAGAAGAGGAAGACAGAAGAAACATCTTCTCCAGTCTCAAAGAAGAAGACCGCCGTAGTCTCTTCAGAAAGAGTCACTACTCACTCGCAGTCTCGGCAACAGGCTGAGTCGGATCATAGAGAAGAGGCAACCACTCCTACTTCCATCCAAAGAAAAACACACGCAACAGACGTAGAGATTCCGGAAGAACCTCTACGTAGGACGAAATTAGCTTTCAGAAAGAAAGTAACCACTCCCCCAAGATCTATCCATGCATCGGCCCTGGTAAGTGTTGCCGCCGGGGTTATGATGCCTTCTCCTACACCTGCTCCTGAGCCCAAGCAGGTGACAGATACACAAGAAGAAGCTGCCAGTACAGAGAAAGGAGACAAGGTCGTAGAGACAAGAGAAGAAACCGCAGAGACAAAGGAGGAGGCTGCAGAAGCCAGAGAAGCAATTGCAACTCCGACCCCAATCAATGAGTCGGGATCGTCTGTCGAAGTATTGCCCTCTCCTACATTTGCAATGGAAGCTTCTCACCTTCCAGCTACACCAAGATCGCATCGGGCTGAAGAAGATCGATTGATGATCGAGGCCCTGGAAGACTGTGACTTTGGCTTCCATAATGATATAGATCCAGTCGACGCAAGTGATGTTGAGGAAGCATGAGAAGAGGGTGCAGATGATGAAGAAACATCAGCGAAGAATGTTAATGACAATTTGAATCCAAAAGAGGATGCTGATGCTCATGTATCCCAAGAGAAGAACGATGTTAATGAAGTAGCACCGGAGGAAGCTACTGTCATCGATCCAAGAGGTATTGACTGATATTGATAATATTCTTTTATAGATAAAATGAATGACATCTTATCTTTCATTCATGTAGAAATTCAACCTTCTATAATTCCTCCGGTATGCACTGACATAGTGCAGACGAAAGCAATAGCCAGCAGCAGCCGTCATTTATCAGGCGGCTCTGAAGCGGGAAGTAGTCAGGCAGTGATGTCTGAAGCTACTTCTACGAGGCTGCAGCCTATGTCAACAGATGACAATCTTGTCACTAAACCCAACATTGGTAAGCTTGCCCTCATTTTGATCCTTTTTTATAGTCCTTAATGACAGCAAACTGATGATGTTTATTTGATTTCACAGAGGAACATCTGGGAGGGGCAACTAGCTCCACTTTGGCTCCCTTGTCCAAAGAGACTTCAGCCTATGTTCAAGAAGCCGAACTTCCGCCTTCACAGGCATCTGCTGCTACAACTTCTATAGGAGTCGCTGCCATACCTAGTGCAGCGGCTACCAACAAATTTATAGTGGGCTCCTTCACCAACCTCTTCTTCACTTCATTAGGACCTTTAGTAGAAAGGGTAATGGAGAAAGAGAGTGCTGGTTTCATCACTATCAGAAGTCCAACTTCTTATTTGATCGACGGCATCTGAAGTCAGGGTGATGAGGCTCAAGCCGCCTATCTCGAACATGTGCTGGACGAGCTGGAGGAGTCAATTAAGATTTACAAAGATCTTAATCGGGGGGAGGTAGAGCCACTGGTGAATGTCGAGTTTGAAAGGATGACTCGAGAAGATGAGGTCACAAAAGCTGATTTCAAGACTTTCTTGGACACTTTTGCTACAAAGTCTTCAGAGTACGATTCTCAGATGGAAATAGTAGCATCTGCTGCTGGTGAGAAAAAACGGAAGGTTGCTGAACTGAAGGTAGAGTTTGCTCGACTTCAAGAAGAGTTGAGAATCGTTCAACTTGCTCTTGAAGAAGAGAATATACAGCATCAAGCTGCAGTTCAGCAACTAGACATTCTGACCCATGAGAAGAATGAGTTTGTCAAGTCTCATCAAGATGAAATCGCTCGCCGACTAGTGACCTTGCCGACATTTGACGATAAATCTGGAATGGAGAAAGCTAGAAAGTAGGTGCTGGTTCTCGTGAAGAACGACTTCAAACCTTGAAGCAGCAGATAGCTAGTCTGATGACCCCACTGATTGAGTGAAAGAAAATCTTTTGTACTTTCTCCTTTGTGATATGTCTTTTTGTAATGCCTTTTATTTTGATCAATGAAAAGACATTATTTTGTGGCTCTATTATTTGTTGCATATCCCATTACGGATATAAATAATAGCGATAGAAAATATATTCAGAGGTTCAGAACATGATATATTTCTTGATTTAGAAAATAATTATATTTATTATATCTGCTAAGAGGTAATGTGGATATGGCAGAATATAATTTTCTTTTTTTTGAATATCATTATTTCTGTAGACAACTTAATCAGAGGTCATAAAGACGTGACAAGTTGTTGATATGGATAAATGGATGAGTCGTCAGAACGTATGAACGAAATGAATCGTCGGGATGAACGGAAGAATCGTCATATGACTGGAATGAACGGAAGAACCGTCAAATGAATGGAATGAACGGGTAAACCGTCAATGGAATGAACGGATGAACCGTCAAATGAATGGAATGAGCGGGTGAACCATCACAATAAATGGAATGAACGGATGAACCGTCGGATGAATGGAATGAATGTTGTGAAGAATACGTCGCTTCGATTCGCATAATCGACTGTCTCAAAAATCTCTGTCTATAAATAGAATAGAAATTTAGATGGAATGATCAGTTTCACTTTTAACACAAAGATGTCGTCTGAAGATGCATCGAAGAAGGCTGAGATTGTCCCGAGGATTGAAGAAGTCACGGAGGAACGTCCAGCCAAAGCAGACGGAGGCGGGTGGAGGTTCATCTACACCCAAGCCGCCACGGGACATCTAGGACTTCCTATTTGAACCAGGGAAGACTGAAGAAGAGGAGGCCATGAGGATGGCCGCTAGCACGTTTCTGGTGAAATCGAGCAAGGATGTCCTCGGCTCTTTTGCCGACTATGTTTTTGAAAAGGACGGTAGTGGTCCTCGTCCTGTCTTTAAGAAGGACGATAGTGATTCTCGTCCTTGATATTATGTAACATCGTTTATGATAAAATAAAATCAAACTTTATTTATGAACTATCTGATCATATTTATAAAAAATCCTTTTCACATTCATACATAATACTTTTTTAGGAACTTGCCATTGATGTGCATCATTGCAACTCGACCGCCTAGCTCTGTGAATTGATAGGCTCCATTTGAGAAGACTTTACTCACGATATAAGGGCCTTCCCATTTTGCATCGAACTTGTCTTTGCTCATGTGAGTCATAGTCATGGGACGTTTGACTGTTAGAACAAGTTCTCCTTTCTGAAAGGCTCTGACTTTAATTTTGTGGTTAAAAGTCTTCGAGATGCGGGCTTGATACAATTCAATATGTCGTTGAGCCAATAGCCGCTTCTCTTCGAGCGCCTCCAGTTCTTGAAGTCGAAGAAGATCATTGTTCTCCACAGTAAGTTCATTAGCGATAACAATCCTTAGAGATGGAATTTGAAGTTCCAGGGGTAGAACTGCTTCACAACCGTACACCAGAGAGAAGGGTGTACAGCCTGTGGGGTTGCGAACCGTAGTACGGTAGGCCCATAGGCATTCTCCAAGCTTTTCACTCCAGTTCTGTTTGTTAGTAGACACAAACTTTTTAAGGAGCTTGATGATAGCCTTGTTGAAGGCTTCAGCCAAGCTAATAGCAGCAGGGTTGTAAGCCGTAGAGGTGACATTGTCAATCCGATGATTATCACAGAATCTGGTGATCTTTTGACTGATGAACAGAGGTCCATTGTCATGAATGATTCGTCGAGGCACACCAAACCTGTAGATAACATGATGTTTGACGAAGTTGATGACGCTACTAGTTTTGACTTCAGCCAAAGGTATAGCTTTGGCCCACTTGGAGAAATAATCAGTTATTGCTAGTATAAACTGATGTCCTTTAGAAGAAGGAGGATTGATGGGACCTATAATATCCATGCCCCAACCTTCAAAAGGCCAGGAAGCAGCAGTCGGATGAAGGAATTCCGACGGTTGATGGATGAAATCTGTATGGATTTGACAAGCTCGACATTTCCTTGCATATTTTATGGCATCAGACACCAAAGAGGGCGAATAGTAACCCATTCGTCGGATACGATCTTGTAGCGTATGGCCGGGTTGATGTGGTCCACAGACACTATCATGAGCTTCGCGCAATACCTGCTTCGCTTCATCACCAGCAAGAGAGCGCAAGAGTAGGCCGTCATAAGTCCGTCGATAAAGAGTCTTGGTGGTCTGGTTGTAGTAGAATCGAAGAGATCTTCGACGAATACTTGTAGCCTCCTTAGGATCTTCAGGAAGTATATCATGAACTACGAAGTCGATGAAAGGAGCTCTCCAATCTTCATTGATAACATTGACCTCGGCGAAGTTACTGAACTCAATGTTGCGATTATTTTCAATACATAACAACTCTCTGTTAGAAACAACAACCACTTGTTGTCTTTTGACAGGAATTGCTAAGACTGCTGCAAGGTTAGCTAAAGCATCTGCCTCAGTGTTACAAGCTTGTCGAACATATTCAATGAAGAAAGCCTTGAATGAAGTAGCCATATAAATTGCAGCTTCATGATAGGGCACTAGATCTTGATGGCGGACTTAGTATGTTCCTCTAACCTGATTGACAACTAGTTTAGAATCGCCATAGACTTCAAGATATTCGACTTCCAGCTGTTTAGCTAACTGGAGTCCAATAAGCTCTTTGGATAGCTAATCCTTCTGGAAGACTAGAACAATTCCAACTCCTGCCACAATGGTCCTATTAGGTCCGATCCGGGATGCTCCGTTGAAGAACAGACGCCAGATAGAAAATTCTTCAGAGATCATGTTTGATTTCAATGTTTCGTCTGGAATTTCATCATAAAGCTTAGATGTTTTCGGAACAGATGAGCTGCTAAAAAGTCAGCCAGTGCTTGACCCTTAACGGACTTTTGTAAAAGATAAACAATGTCATATTGGGCTAACAGAATGGCCCATGTGGCCAGTCGGGAATTGAGTGTGCTAGGCCTCTTCATCAGTGCCCGAAGAGGGTTAACTCGGGAAATGACGTGAATAGTTTGGCCAATGATATAATGCCGAGTCTTTTAAACAGCGAACATAAGAGCTAAGCATTCTTTCTTAACTGGACTATAACGGTGTTCAGCACCAATCATAGTACGACTAAGATAGTAGATGGCTTGTTCATGGCCTTCTTTGTTCTTCTGAGCAAGTAAAGTACCCAATGAATGATCCATAGCACGGACATACATTAAGAATGATATGCCTGAAATTGGTGGCACCAAGACTGTTGGGTTCATCAGATATCGCTTTATATCATCAAATGCTCATTGACATTCTTCGGTCCAAATAAAAGATACACCCTTCTTCATTAACTGAGTAAACGGTCTGCAGCGTCCAGACAAATTTGAAATAAATCTTCTGATGTATGCAAGTCGACCTTGGAATCCTCGTAGCTCTTTTAAGTTGCGTGGAGGACGCATCTCTTGAATGGCTTTGATCTTCTCGGGATCTACGTGTATACCCTTAAAGGTAATGATGAAGCCGAGAAATTTACCACTAGAGACACCCAAGAATGACTTAGTGGGATTCATTTTAAGTTGATGTTGGCGCATTAGATTGAAGATAGTTCTTAAATCTTGGACGTGATCTTCCTTTAGACGACTCTTGACAGCAATATCGTCGACATAGCATTCGACAGTCTTGCGCAGATGATTTCGAAAGATGGTACTCATAGCTCGTTGGTAAGTTGCACCAGCATTCGTGAGACCAAATGGCATCACTGTGTAGCAGTAGACTCCGCGAGGAGTACGGAAAAAGTATGTTTTTCATCTTCAGGGTTCATCCGAATCTGATTGTATCCAGAAAATCCTTCCATGAAGGATATTCTTTCAAACCCACAAGTATTGTCGATAATGACATCTGTAATAGGGAGAGGAAATTCATCCTTTGGACAAGCTTCATTAAGATCCCGAAAGTCAATACAAACTCGAACTTTGCCAGTTTTCTTTAAAACTAGGACAACGTTGGCTATCCAATCAGGATGTTGTTCTTCTCGAAAAAAGCCACAAGCTATGAGCTTTTTGACTTCATCATCAATTGCGTCCATCATTTCTGGCTTGAATCTCCTTTGCTGCTGTTTGACTGGCTTTGCATTAGGCAAAATATTTAGTTTATGGGTAGCAACTTTGGGATCTAAACCTGGCATATCTTTATAATTCCAAGCAAAGACATTAATGTATTCTCGAATAAGAAGAATTAATTCTTGCTTATCTGCCTCTGGAAGGTTCTTGCTGATGAATATCGGACGAGGCAACCTGTCTTCTCCCACGTCAATTTGAACCAATTGATCTTCGGTAGGAGGTTCCCGTTGTTTGAATCGGAGTTCCCATTGGGTATCCATTCGTTGAGCCCAAGGATCTGTTTCGGGATTTTCTTCGATATCTTCATCATAACCTTCCGAGAATTCAGCGAAAACCATATTAGAAGATACGATCAATCGATGAACTTGACCAATGCTGGTGTCAGAATCCCATGATCTGGAATTAGAAGAGTTGGAGCGCTCTTCACTATCGAATTCGGAGACTTCTGGAGATAAGACCAGAGGTGAAGAATATCCGAGACCTCTTTTCGTCCTGCTGTAGTACATCTCTGATTTTTCTTTCGGAACAACCGTACGGATAGAAGTTCGTCTACCCTTGTCATAATTGAGGCCATTCTTGAAGTCATAACCCATCTTTCGGATGATGTCTTTTGATTGTTGACTATAACGACGAAGTTGGAGACGTCTCATATCGTTATTTTTGCTATCATCCGTATAGCTAAATTTTTGTTCTGGCCCTTTACTAAAAAGTATTGGACTCTCGCCTCTTTTTCGAGAAGGGACAACAAAATACGAGTCATCTGGATCTTCAAATAATCTGTCTGAAGAGATTGTACGACCCCTATTGTAAATAATTGAAAGCTATCGAGCATATCCAAATAGCATTTAGTATGATAAATGATATCAGTATACTAGAAAGTAGATGCTTTTTCATTGACTTGTACATCCATATTTACAACAGGACCTTTAGCCTTAGCTGGCTTGGTCAGATCGATTACAAGAGGAGGATCAGAAAAGGAAGGAGTTTTAGGCTTGTTGCGACGAAGGTCGATAATTAACAAGCGGCTTAGAAGAGGTGAGCTCCCTTTGATCTTTGTTACGACGGAGGTCGATAACCAATGGCTCAGAAGAGGTGAGCTCCTTTTGATCTCTGTTACGACGTAAGTCGATAACCAGTGGCTCAGAAGAGGTGAGCTCTCTTTGATCTTGATTATCACCAGTCGATTGCTTCTGCGCTGGCAGATGAATAGCTAATGGTTTGGAGGATTGAGGATGAGAGACGTCCTTTGACAGGAATGATGAGAGTGTCACTGGGTACTGCTTCATGTTCTTCTTCACCATCCATAGCCAAAACTACCTTCATAAACTCTTCTTTGTATATGCGAGCATCATTGCAATATGCTTCAACGCCTTTAAACGGGTAGAGATCCACAACTTCTTTTTTGACTTCTCCTTTGTCATCAACGTATTTGAAGCATTGATGGAGAGTAGAAGGAACAATATTGTGTTCATGAAGGAATGGTCTCCCCAGAAGAGCATTGTAGGAACAACCATGGTTGTCTATAATGTAGAAGGTCACCTTCATGCGAAGATTGCCAATTTGGAGTTTTAGGCGTATCTTGCCTAAAGGTTCACTTCTTCCCTGGTTGAATCCCAGAATGGTGGTGATAGTGCCGGAGAGGCTATGCACTGGAATCTTCAGAGCATCCAACATAGTCTTAGGCATAATGCTGAGTGCTAACCCTGGATCTATCAGAATACGATCGACCTTCATGGAGTCGACGTAACCTATAAAGTAGAGAGGACGGTCAACATGTCATCTTGTGTGAAGGTAATATTTGGAATTATTTCCAGCACACTGTGACAGTGGAGACAAGAGACAGGTTCTGACTCAGGTTTTTTGAGAAGAGTTAAGCAAGTGTCTGCCTGTATCAAAGCCTCACTCAGAGTTTCTCGAGTCTCTTTAGAGAGGCGTAAGAGCTCGAAGATAGACAACCTAGCCGGTGTGTTGGCCAGTTGAGCCAATATATCAAAGTTATATGGCTTTTCAAGTCCAAAGGAGGATGACTTCTTCAAAACTTTGTCGAAGTGGACTTGTTGTTTGCCTTTGTCGGCTGTTGCCGGTTTAGGAAGAGTTGGTTCCACAATCGGTAATGATGTAGAAGGGATGACTTATGTAGAGACAGGCTGCACTGGAACAGCCTCAGAAGACAAAGCAGAATCCTCTTGAATTTCGGGATGCTCCCATAGATAGGTTTTCCCTGATCTGGTGCCCAACATGATCTCTTCTTCAACTATGGGGTCAAAAGACACCATATTGCAGCTCTTTGTCTTTCCCTTTGAGCGTTGCTTGGAGGAAGAAGGAACTTCAAAATCTTTAACAAGATCAGGATGAATCCATATAATCTCGCCATTATTACGAGATTAGGGGACATGACCTTCACTTTGTGGAGGAGGAAGATTCTCGATCTCAAGAGTGGCCCTGGGAATAGGGATGATGCCACTCTGCACCACTTGTGGTAGAAAATCACCAAACTGTACAGAAATCATATTGGTTGTAACAGTCTTTTCATCCTGCTGGAGAGTGATGACACCAGCGTTGACCAACTCTTGAATCATTCCTTTGAGCACATAGCATGCCCGAGTGGGATGCCCTATGAACCTGTGATAAATACAGTACTTAGTGTGGTCAGTATTACCAACTTCATCAGGCTTCTTTGGGTCAGAAAGTTATAATTTATTGCTTTTCAGCAAACAGTCGAAGATGCTCGCTGTATCATTTTCATCAAAGGAATACTCTACTTTTGGGCGAGGTTCTTTTGGTGGAGGTGCAGAAGGAGTAGAGGTAGACATGGGTTGAGCCACGTTAACAGCCAAGGATTCCTTGTTCTTGAGGTTGATATTCAAGGTTTCTTTGCCCTTGTGGTTGTTCTGGTGATTACCGCTACCGAATGCAGAAGACTCATCTCGATCAGGGTTAGACATATGTACCCCCAACTGTTTGAACTTCTCGGCACTCACTTCAGCTGCTTTAGCATTGACAATGAATTACGGCCAGTCCTGGAACTGTGTTGACCCTGTCCACATGCTGATGATAGACAACAAGTTTGACTTACAAGTGTCGATCGTTACAACAGATGGGGTTCCAGGAGGCATTTTGAGTGCTTCTCGGCGGAATCGTTCAATGCAACTCTCAGTAGTTTCATTATGTCTTTGCTTGATCTTATTGAGCGCGGATATAGTCATATCGTTGATACCCTCGTAGAATCGTTCTAGGAACATCTGCTTGAGCCCGGCAAAGAAAGTAATAAAGTCGTCAGGCAGGCTACGGTACCAATCATATGCTGTACCGGCTAAGCAGCTGACGAAGACTTTGGTAAGAAGAGCATCACTTGGCTGGAGCTGGACAATCATTACCTCGAAATGGTTAATGAACTGACTCGGAGAAGTGCTGCCATTAAGCAGCGTGATTGTAGGAATCTTGTACTTTGGCGGGAACGGGACTTCCTCTAATTCTACTGGATAAAGTTGTTTGATCCCAAGCCTCTGTAGACCGTCTTTCTCTTTGAATGCCTCGAACTGATTTCGTAGTAGTTTTATAGCCTCATTGTCATCTCCTGAGGATGGAGAAGTAATAGGCTGGCTCATCATGTTAGGAGGAGGAATAACATGGTAAGTACTACCCCCAGCCCCTGAATGACTGGGTGTAACTTGAATAGGTATTGAGGCTACATGAGGGGACGGTACTCCCAGACCTGCATTGACAGGCACCGATGATGCTATAATCTCTGGATTGACAGCAGGTACAGTCGATGATACTGTATGTTGAGCTATGATAACAGTATGCATACTTGCGATCATGTCAGCCATGGTCTTCAATTTATCTTCCAGTGCAGCGATTCGTTGTTCTTGACTGGCCGAACTAGAAGCATCTGGATCTTCAGTGACAACATAGGCTGACACTTCTCTGGGCACAGTAGAAGACACTGTCTGTTCAGAGCTTTCACTGTATGCATCGTAATCAGAGAAAGAATCATCCCCTGAATGAGAAACAGAGAAGTGACCAGAAGGATCTTGGAGAAGATCTCTACGACCGGCTGTGTCTCGACTTCGAGATCGGGTGTGTCGGAATACTCCTTCAGAGGATTCATGGAGTAAATCCAAATATCGTTGACTGGGCTTACGGGATTTGCCGTATTTTAAACATTTCCTACCCCCGGTGTCTCGAGAAGCCATGTTTACAGAGGCATAGAGCACCTCATCTTCATCTTCGGACATTGGTTCAGAAGTTAAACGATTGAAGATAGATCATTTTTTCGTCTGGCAACAACACTTAATAACCACTTTGTGATTACAATGGTGTTCCAATGGTTGGATTGGAAGTGTTGAGGTGTTGTTCCGCTTCTGCTTGAGGTATTCCCGAAGGTCAGGGATATGTTCTTTGACGACATTCGGGACATGATTCCGATTCTTCAGATGCCTTGTCCCGTGAGTATACAGAGAAGTACTCAACTCATTGGCATAGGTATCAGGATTTTTTCTCTTGGAGGTTTGTTTTCGATGCAAGTTCGCCTTCGACATTGGTTGCTTGCATTTCATAGAAACTGGTCTGTTGAGATAAGTCCATAAATCGACAAACTCACCCCCAGGGGCTTCTGTCTGAGACACCAGCAATTTCCCCTGCTTTGAGCGGGACATCTGAAGAGATGGGAGATCTTGGAAATACGCTACTGGAGTAGGCAAAATGCCTCTCTTATCAATATTCTTCCCTTTAACAGAGCGAGAAGAATTCTTGTTTGAGAGGATTTTTGTATTGTTTGGTGCCGAGGCACGTTCAAATGGATCTTCTGAGGTAAAAACCGGAGAAGACTAAGAAAAGACCAAAGGGCCTTTTCCTTTATTTTGTGAAGAAGGGTTGGCTAAAGAGCGTTTCCCTCTGTTAGACGGAGGAGGAATAGTCAAAAGACTACCCCCTGTGGGTTACGCAGGAACATAAGAAGCGGCAACTTGCCCTCTGGAGATGATGACAGGGGACTTCGTGGCCATAACACAAGCAGGATGTGCAACCTGTGCTCTAGAAGAAGTAGCAAGTGAAGCTTTAGTCACAGAGGAATTAAGTTACGCTTTGTTCGAAGGAGTGGTGGATTGCGCAGGAGGGAAGGAAGTTGTCAACTTTGCCAGAGGGAGAGGGGTCTTGCACTTTGCCATAGCAGCATAAGTTGTGGATTGCGCTGTGGCAAGAGGAGCAGTGCACTACGCTTGGGCAGTTGAAGCTCTGGCTTGCGCTTTGGCATCGCATGTAGTGTTTTATGCAAGGACATAAGTGGTTACTGGTTCCTTGGCAGCAGAGACAGCAGGCTGCGCAGATAACTGTGCAGAGGACTTCGGAGTCCACACTGAGCGGACCTTGCTCTTGGCAGAGGCCACAGTGCGACGAGTAGCCCCAGAGTTGATCATCGCTTCATAAGCAGTCTGGTTGACCTTCACAACCAGTATCTTCTGCGTCTTTTCGATAGTCGCAATGTCACATTGAGTTGTCACTTCCTCGTCGGAGGAGAAAGTCGTCTCCAGTAGAGTCGCCATTTTGTTTGCAAAAACAAAAGTCTTTTATTTCACAAACTTTTAGAATAGTACAAGAGTACAATGAAATCTGGGAAAGTACAACTATAGGAATCCGATCTGAAGACGATCGCTTTATCCCTTGGACGATGTGAACTTTGAAGATGATAGCCTCTGAAGAATGCAGCAGCAGTTGGACAAGAGCCCTTATCTCTGATGATAATATGATCTAATCCCCTTAATGAAGGACTTGAAACTCTATTTATAGAGTTCTAGAAATAACTATTTTGTAGTTATTCTGGATTGCGCATGATGAACTGCGCTGTCGACAGACTGCGCAGACTGCAAACTGCGCTGGCCTATTGCGCAGTTGCTCGATCGTGGGCTAACTGTATTCAGACGCGTGGCATTGTTTGATTGAAATGCACTTGGTCGTGTACATGCGGTTGCCACGTGGCGAGCAATTGATGGCATATAAGCTACGTAATAAATATCAGTTATTTGATGAATCGTGCTAACCGAATAGCGCTAGCTTCAGACTGTGCTTCCTTCTAGTCAATGTATAGCGCTAGGATTCGAATTTGGTCAAACTGCGCTGAGGTTGGACTGGCAAACTGCGCTGAGGTTGGACTGACAAACTGCGCTGAGGTTGTACAGCTGTTCTCGAGCGCTGTGCTGTACAAGAAACGAACGGACTCCTCGTTTTTCGGGCTGTCAGGCTGTCATAAGATCTAATCTTTATCAGGTAATGATGGCGTTGCCACGTCAGCATAGCGCACTCGGGTGGTAGTGCAGTTCAGCTCGCGCGTTTAATTTGCAGCACAATCTATCTCCAGCGCAGTTCATTGAAGGGTGCACAATTGAGACTTCTCTGCCTATTTGATAGATGTAACTTGATTTTTAGGACATATAATTGTAAGCCTAAATGACAAGTATTTCAATTGTCCATCAAGAGCCCTTTTCTAAACGGTTGGGAACTTTGTATTCTGCTGCAAGCCTTATTCTTCAATGCAAATATCAATAAAGAGGCATATTTCTACACATCTTACTGTGATTTTAAGTTATCTGCTTAGTTTCACTGCAATCTCGTTGTTCTTTGAGAAATACCGGTAACTTTAATGGTTCTGCCTTGTATGAGTACAATCTAGACTTCTACGGCATCATGTCCATTGGCTAGTTTTCGATTCTAAAAAATTAAGGCGTAATATCGCACAACAACTGCGGGTGGCATCTACGCGGGGCTTCTACGCATGTGGCATGCTTGCGAGACATTTATTCAGTTGCTCAAGTAGTGTAGCCACCCATTTAATGAGTGGTATAGTAGTAACCTCCCACTCAATGGATCGTTAACTCTGAATTTATTGCCCATCATAGGTAGTGGCTACTAAGGGGACCGGCTCTCCCATGTATACTTTGTGTTCTTCTCTTGTAAGCTAGAGAGAGATATATATGTTGTGAGAGTGACAAGCCTTATCAGTAGAAGACGAGGAATGAGGTGTTATACCTATGTGGATTTTAATACATTCCAGAGTGGCAAAATGAGCGTTCCAGAAGTTCTTACTTCAAAACTTGGTTTCTTGGAACAGATAAACGAAAAAGGCCGAATCTTGCATTGAGCAACAGTGATTTTGATCACTCCAACGAGTTGTCAACTTCAATGTTTGTTTTCCTCATTCTCTTTGTGTCTTGTGACAAGGATTGTAATGTTGCATTTAGTTCAAGTTTCTATTTTAGAATTTCATGTTGCAAGTCGATTGTAATTTTCTCTTCTTCAAAGTTGTTGTAATTTTTTGATTTTCTACGTACATTATACATTCTTTGTAACTTTGGTAATAACAAGTTTTTTCTCTCTTTTTTCCCTTACATATAGGAAGTTGGAATTGCAAACAATGGAACATAGGCATGTGATGTAAACCCCCTTCCTGAAAATTTGTTTATTTATTTACAAACCAATTAATTTAAATATGTTTCCCAATACCTTCATTATCAATTGATTTAGAAAGCTTATACGTATACGAGTTGGACTGAAGTCTATTTGGATATGTAGTTGTCCGTTGCCATGTGGCCTGGTCCCGCGTATTTTGGGACCGATGCGTGACATGTGAGCTAGTAGATCCTAGAGTTATCTTGTGCACTATAAAAAGTATCCTTTTGGATACCTTTGCCTATAGAATAGTTGGTTATGACAACAATGTAAGGTTTTATTATGGTTGGTTCTGTATAGAATAAACAATAATAAAGACGGAGATACATATTGTTAGTAAGTGTACTCAATTAAGTTTTGAATGAAATAGTTGAGGAATATTTTTACTTGTTCGAATAAAGTTTAGGAACATGCTTACCATGTTCCCTTGTCAGAACATATGTTTGAGGAACATGATTGAGGAATATGTTCACTTGTCTAAAATAGTTAAGGAACATGAAATTTTTGAGGAAGATATTTATATTGTTAGTAAGTTAGTAAGGATACTCAATTGACGTCCACCGATTTAAATACTAGGTAGGTGGATGTTAATTGTGGTGGGGCTCATGAATAGAATGGATTTTGGTTTCATTCAATTTTATGTGAGCTTATGAATCATGTTACAGACTTTGTTACATACATATTCCCCTCCATTTGCCAATAAATATGTGTTATTTTGGATCAAAGAATGATATAAGAAGAGAAGAACAAGGTTACTACTACCATGTTTGCATGCATCATCATGTTTTCTTTACTGTAGCTTAATTTGATTCATATATAGCATCAAAGTTTCTTCATTTTTTTCATGTTTTGTTCAGAAAACCTCCCTATTTAATTTCCTTGCTACCTCTGCAATTTATTTCTTTGAAATTTGGGTTTATCTTTAGTTCATTCATTTATTATTCTAATTATTTCTTATATTTTATCTATTAGTTCTCATCTTAGATATAGTAGTGTTTAAGATCTCAGATTCTAGTCATTAATTACTTGTCGATCGAGCTTGCTCTCAATTAATATAATATACTTGGAATCGTCTTTCATCTGATACCATAAACGAAATGTTCTAAGAAATTCATTCCATTATAAAAAAAAGTCTAAATTTCATCATTTCATCCAAAATTATAAAATATTAGGGTTGAAGTCTTACAAGCATTTGAGAGGACATAGATCACTTTGATATAGTATATAGAGATGTACGTATATATTTATGGGTGTTATTATAGTATTTTAATTCTAACATTAATTCTATTTATTAACATTGTGCAGAGAAAGTAATTATGAAGGGGTGGTTGTGTAGAGCCCTGTCCCTACATCGTGCCCCGTACCCCGTCCACGGGGTGCGCGAGAAAGGAACACTGTCACTATCGATTCGGTCGGGACCGATAGGTCGGGATCAATCGAATCGATCGAAAGGGAACGGTTGAATTAAGATCCATTCCTCGTTATGGAATGTCTTTTTCGGAACTAAGTCTCATATTCAGCAGGTTGCGCCTCAAGGATTGACTCTGCGGCTGAGTCGGAAGAGACCTCCTGTTTCTCTGCTTTTCACGCCGCTTGCGTTGGTTTTGGCTTTGTTTTCTGGATGCATTTTCGTGAATGTTTTCGATGGTTTTCATGGCTTGCATTTCGAACTCGCATTTCCTAACGAACTTCTTAAATAATGCAGTGTTCTAATCGGTTGCTTGTGCGATTTCAGGTAATCGTGTAGGCGACGTCTATCGCGGCCGACAAGTTCTCTCGCCTGAAGTAAACTCAAGGTGAGTGGCTGACCCTTCTCTTTTCGACCCCTTCTTAGGTAAATTGACAGTGTTGTTGTGAATGAAATAATGAATGCAAAGGCACGGGCACGATAAATGATCAAGTTTTCAAAGTGAACGTAGGCAATACCTTAACAACTAAATAATGTCTTAACTCGGTCATTGGACAACTTGTCGACAAGGAGAAAGTTTCCTCGAGCGACAACATGGGACCACAGGACCGACTCAGCCTAGGAGGAAACACGGTATAGCTGTACTGGATGATAGCACGGGTTAGGCAGGGACTTTCAGCGGGGCTCGCTACTTGCGTTGAAAGGGTCCCGACTAACAAAGCTATAAGTCCAAGATGGCTTGTGGTGTCAGTGACCAATCACACGTAATACTGCACTTGGTATGAAAAATGATAACAATTGACTGGAAAGAAAATGGTAAGTCTCATAAGGCGCGGCGCGGTCCGCCGTGGGTAAGTCTCAACGTATTTCATATTATGCTTGTCATATGCTCGTTTGAAATTCATTAGGATGGTTAGAAACATTCACAAGCTAAGTCATATAAACTCTTCAACCAAATGAGAGCGTTAGAAACATTCACAAGCTAATTTATGACTGATGTGTTTGCCTTCGTATCGCAGAAGTGCCGAAACCCACGGCCGGGCAAGAGCAGAGCGCTTCTAGCGGCTCTAGTAGTTCGCATTGTTCGCGGGCCGGACCTTCTAACGATACCATCGAAAGGATGCTGCGCATGATGGAGGCACAGCAGAACCAGTCCGAGAACCGACATCAACAGACAAAGGAACGACAGGCCCAGTTCGAAGCTCGCTTCGACGCACATGCTAAACTTCAACAAAAGCAGCTGGATACCCTGCAATAGATCGTCCAGACAATTGTGGCCAACAAAAATTTTGCGACTGCGCCTGCTGTCACCATGCCTACTGTCACCGTGCCGGCGGTCCAACACATTGAAGTCGACACGGAGGAGCCCGAGCGTCAACCAGCGACACCGAAAAAGTACAACTTTGAAGTGTCAGAATTCAAGAAGGCGTGTCGCACTTCCTTCAGTGGCACCGAGGGTCCTTTCATGGCAATCGATTTGTTGGAAGAGCAGGAAGATCACTTCGAGCTCCTCGGCATTGAAGAACCAAAGAAAGTCGCCTGCGCACAACTTCAGCTACGGTTGAACGCGCACGACTGGTGGGTCGTGCACAAGCGAGCCATCCGACACGATAATAACTCAGCGCCGATCTCTTGGGCCACTTTTCGCAAAGCCTTTGAAGTCGAGTACCTTTTGTCAGCCATTTGTTAAGCGAAGGAGAATGAATTCATGCAGTTGAGACAGGGGAATCGGACAGTAGAAGAGTACCCCGTAGAATTCAACAAGTTGTCCAAATTTGCTAGTGTGTTTCTGCCTACAGAGAAGTGTCGTATGCGACGGTTCGAAGTGGGTCTGCGACGCTCTATCGGTGCGCATGTCGGGGTCCCAGAGTACAAGAACACGGACGAGGCTCTAAATCGCGCTCTCCGCCTTGAGAGCCTGCATCCTTCCGCTGCTGACGACGTTGTGCGCCACTGCAATCACAAACGTCCTAGCTATACGGGAGGCAACAATTATGCGTCAAAGCGTCCAAACAACGGCGACTATAGAGGACAGAACCCATATCCTCCCTGCACCAAGTGCAACCACCACGGGCACACTGAAAGGGACTGTACGGTCTTAGATGGAGGATGTTTCTTTTACGGAAAAAGGGGGCACCAATTGTGCGATTGCATGGCTCGAAGACCAAATCCCAACGTACCACCACAACAACACCGTCAAGAGAATCGAGGACAGGCGCCCCGACCTCCTCGGCCCACTCAACCCAACAACCAAGCCCGACGCCCTAATGCTCAGGGGCGTATCTTTGCTCTGACTCGAGACGAGGCATTCGCTTCCGACACTGTCTTGACAGGTATATTGAGTTTCAATAATGTACCTGCTCGTGTGTTATTTGATTCAGGCGCTTCACATACTTTTATATCGGCGACTTCGTCGTCGAGCACAAATTTTCTATAATGTCGTTAGACCTTGATCTTAGCGTAAGTTTGCCTTCGGGCATGCCACTACTCATAAACTTAGCATGCGGGGGAGGAACCATATGTATTGGGGGTCAAAAGATCGATCTTGATGCGATAGTTCTAGATATGAAGGACTTCGACATCATACTGGGCATGCATTGGCTCGGTCCTTGCAACGCCACCATCGACTGAGCAGGAAAGAGGGTTACCTTCCGCATACCTGGAGTGCTCGAATTCTGCTATTCGTGTGGTGAAGCATCATCGACCTGCATGGTGATCTCGACGATTTCTGCTCGGAAGCTGCTTCATTCCGGATGCGAAGGCTACTTAGCGTCCGTTCGTGACATGAGACAGGATGGTGCAAACGTGGGTCAGACCGACGTTGTAGTAGAATTACCAGACGTGTTCCCGGACGAGCTGTAGAAGCATGGAAAAGAATAAAGAAAGATCCATGCGGCCAGGGAGCCCCATGCGGCTCAGAGAGCTCATGCGGCTCAGGGATCCATGCGGCTCAAGTGTCTATGCGGTTCGATAAGTTCCATGCGGCTCAGAGAGAAGCCACGTGGCCTGCAAACAGCTCTTCCCTTTGTCCTTTACTGCATTTAATGACTTGACGGCTGACAGCTCTGACAAATGGCAGCTCTGACACAAAGATACAATTATGACTCCGTCATAATGGCAAATTTCTAGGGAAACGAAGGAAATCTCTGACACAATCCCCCGAGATCCAGAAACTGTCATGCGGCCTTGACACGTGGACAGTCGCATGTGGCTCGAGCAGAGACCACCCCATGCAGCTCAGGCCAAAGCTGTCCCATGCGGCTCAGGCCGAAGCTGTCTTATGCGGCTCAAGCAGAGGCTGCCCCATGCGGCTCACGAGGACTATCTCCATGCGGCTCACGAAGAAGCCACCCATTATGCGACCGCCTACGCTCATGCTGCTCAGATCATCACCATGCGGTTCAAATGTTCAAGGGCCACTCCCAAGCAGCCTTGACACGTGGCCAGCCTTATGCGGCTCAATGGGGAGCAATCCTTATACGGCTCAGATTTCCTCAGTGGCTCGTGATTAAGACACGTGGCATGATAGTGGGACACGTGGCATCAAATCGATCGAAATCCATCAACAAATCTCAATAAAATATTGGGATCAAATTAGATCATTTGCAATCAAGCAAATCAATGACACGTGGCAGGAAATCCGAGATTGGCATAACAAATCAGGAGGATTTATGTCAATCATCATTAATTACCTACAAAAGATTTGATGCAATCACATTAATTGCTCAAATCTATTATATTCAGGATGAACGGCCCATATTCAGTGATCCTTAGTTGCCGACTTTTGAGAATGGGCAATCATTACAAACACTAATGATGCCCCCCTACTCTTATAAATAGCAAGGTGCCATTCCTTTGCAAAAAGAGAGATTCTCTGATAATAATAAAAAAAAGACACAGAGATCCAGAGAACCAGAGAGAGAATATACAGAGATCGAAAGGAGAGCATTTCTTCATCAACGCCAAGCAGTTCTTCTACAGAGCCAAGGCTTCATCCGATCGTCCAAGGAGTAAGGCAGAGCAGCCGTCGCTTTCCCGAGCCTCTATCGTCATCCCCTAGAATCTAAAATAAATAATTGTACTTAGATTGTTGTACCTAGGCTTTCGTCCCTAGGCTTTCTTTGTACGAGCGAGTTTGTATTGTGAAGTAAAAGTCCAGTCCTCCGATAATTGTTCTGTTCTTTTATATTTCATGGCAAATACGATGGCGACTCTGCTGGGGAATAACTTTTCCACGGCTGAGGAGTTGGTGACGCAATCGGATGTAGCCAAACTATGCTCCACGCAACAGAAGATGATCGTCCGCTTCGACCAACAGGCGTTTGAAGAAATGCTCTCCGATGGGAGCGCTGGCCCGGTCCAGAAGCAAACCCGCACAGAGAAGGCTCGCAGGGAGTGGAGTCCAAAATCATTTGCTCCTCCCCAAGCCCTGGACGGAGTACTCTCTGCTACCCAAGACGACGAAGGCGATCCACATACGGCCCCACTTTAAACCATAGAGGACTCTACTGTTCCCAAGTCTAGCAGAGGAAAGCACTACGATGCTGGATTTGTAGGGACAAAGAGTGATTCTATGCGCTCCAAGAAGAAACCGAACACTCAGACGGCCAAGTCTGCCAGCCGCATGCATGATGCTCATGTGGCTGAAACTGCCAGCCGCATGAAGAAGGTCTATGCGGCCAGATCCTCCAGCCGCATGGAGAAAACTCATGCGACCGAGACTTCCAGCCGCATGAAGAAAGCCTATGCGGCTACAACTGCCAGCTGTATGAAGATTGCTGAATCCAGCCGCATACTGCCTGCTCCTTGCAGCTCAGGCTCAGTCTTCGATCGCCTCTTCTATGGTCCCAATCTCTCATGTGCTCAAGAAAATATATCTGACTCTCTGCAGCATCACTCTGACTCTTCCTACTATACGTCTTCGGGCACTCAAGTGAAGAAGTCAAGGGCAGCGCGAGCTCGGCGAGCTCAGTCGACTGTCCCAACCTCTGACCATCCGAGCGCTCCACATACTGTTATGTGGGACTATGATAGAAAGTTGTACAGAACCACTCGAGTCCAGCCCCCGGCGGCAAACGGATGGAGTGGTTCCCAAAAGTCTCCCAAAACCCAGGGAGCAAACATGGTCTCTCCAGACCCGTCTGACTTACGTGAGGTTATCCTCCACAAATGCAAGGAAAGAGAAGAATCCCCGGCATGCAAAGAGTCCTCCCACGGATGTCACTGCACTCAAATCATTGTCAACTGCTGTTGTAATAATGCGACAGCAAGAGAAGACCAGCAATCTGTCTTCCAAAGACTGCAATGACTAAGCTCAGAGGACGAAGCGCCTCCCGTCGTCTCTTACAACTCCACTCAAAAGATCCCCGCTGATAGGAGAGGGAAGAAGATAAACGTTTCCAGCCTGAAGATTTCAACCACTGCGACTAAGAAACCGTCGTCTAAACGGTTGTCCACCACCGGAGTATTCCAAGGTACCCGTTCAAAGACAAAATCTGCTACAGCAGGACATTCATCATCCGCATCGCTGGGGGTCACTGAGACAGAGGGTAGTACTCTTCAGAACATCCACGACAATCCAATGTTCCAAGGAGACGAGCCCGAAGAGACAACTCTTCTGTCAGACACAGCAAATACCGACGTCTCTGAGGACGTTCATGACTCTCAAGATGAAGGAAGCTCTGAAGTTGGGGGTACTATTCCTTCTGAGTCCGAACTAGAGGAGAACATTCCCACATATCCCGATGACTTCTCGGTACATGGGTATGACTCGGAGGACACGTCCTTCACCGTTCCATCCATCTCTCCTCATGTAAGGACGGTATTCATGACGGACAGCAACCAAGGTGGCTCCAGTGACCGCCAACGCATCGACACTCTGGAGGCTATACTGCATGCCTTGGTCAAGTCTGTAGATGAGATCAAAGCGGCCCTTCCAACTCTACAAGGAGGGACGCCTGGATAAACAAGCGCAGGTCCCGCGGTCAATGCAGACTCGAACTCAGCGGCATCGAACCCGGGCAACAATCCTCCTGAAATAACGGCTCCCACCTCTGTGGAAGAGGCCAGGGAAGCAAGAAGAGAGGTTCAGGAGCTCCGAGCAATGTTTTACGCTCAAGAAAACTCTCAAGACCTCAGAATACGGCAACCATACCCTGTTGTATGGAGGGATGTCCCCTTCCCACCGAGATATATGCCGTTCAACATCAACCCTTATGATGGCAAGACCTCCGCAAGTCGGTACATCACCTACTTCGAGTTCACCAGCGACCATCTGCCCCATGACAATGCCATCCTCACACGATTATTCATTGGGGTATTGGAAGGAGTCACCTTCGACTGGTATCGCAACCTGCCAGACAACTGCATCTACTCCTTCGCCAGCTTCAAGCGCATGTTCTTGGAGAGATTCTACGAAGTAGGACAAGATATCACAATGTCCACCCTCATGGATGTCGTCTAAGGGAAGAAAGAGATGACAAGGAACTACATTGAGCGGTTTCGCCAAACCGCAATGAAGTTGCCGTCTGGAACCCGGATTCCTTCTTGATTGAAATTTGCCAAAAGAGATTGCTCCCAACAATCAGTCTCTGGATGGGCAAAAGTTAATTTAAGGACTGGAAGACATTCACCATCAGTGCCACTAGCACCGAAGAACGGTTGAAGAAGGCTCGCCAACTGGGATTGCACATCCCGGAGGGAGAGAACAGGGGCAAGCGTCCCAATACCAATAACGACAATGGGGGTAGCCCCTCCAACAATCGGGACAACAGGGGTAAGCAGGCTATGGTGGACGACACAGCCCAGAAACCTGAGTCAAAACCGACGGACAAATAATGGCCGCAAATAACTACTCCTTCGAAGACGGCCACGTCAAGCCCATCTTGGACATGCTCATACAAGGAGACAGAATTCAGCTCTCTCCACCAAGATGGGAACCTCGGCCGGCAGAAATGGAGAGCCCGAAGTACTGTCATTACCACCGCTACGTCCACAATGCTACGCACGACTGCTACCAATTGAAGCGATACATCCAACACCTCATCCATTCGAACGCTCTGGCCATCGATTTCGAGAAGGTAACCGTGGCAGCCAATATGGTGTCCGTACAATTCGGCAGCATTCCTCCAACAAAGACTCAAGATGGGGTGGTACCCATCCCTCTGGCGACAATGGAGATTGCTAATCTTCTACCTCCTTGGGATCATGTTGCTGGACTAGTGCCCCTCACCACATCACGGAGGGAGATCATGTGGGTCCATCCAGACCTGGTACTTGAAGTGACTCAGTCCACACCACCTTCCATTCGCAAGAAAAGGAGTAGAAAAGTCAGATCCTGCCATACAATCTCGGCAGATGTCGAAGAAGTCACGGTTGTCGTTACCCGATCTGGCGCACAATTCCAACCCATGGCTGAGAACTCAACTAAAGATCATCAACCAGCTACTGCTGACGCCCCAGGACCTTCTCAGCCTCCGACGACCGACAAGCCTAAGCCGAAGGAAACTCGCTTTGACAAATCCCTCCGAAAAGAGGCACCACAGGGGCTGGAGAGGCCCTACAACTTCGACATCTTGGCACAGTTGGCCAATACACCGGCAAAATTGTCATTATACGAGCTCCTGAGGCTCTCAAAGGATGTTCGCGCGGCTTTGAGCGATGCACTCCAAAATGCCGACGCATATCTTGCTCAGGTCATCCTCACGGGAGAGAGCCCACCTGCAAATCTCCAAGACAACGCTTGTATAGGAGCAATGCCCAATATTGTCTTCACTCCACAGGATATGCTCATCAAAACTAATCTGCACGATCGTCCGTTATACTACACTGGATACATCGGGGACGTAAAAGTGGACCGAATGCACATTGATCCTGGTTCTTCCATAAGCATCATCCCGAAGGGTCTGTTACATCACCTCCGCATTCCTATGTATCGCCTGACGCCGACAAGCACCGCCATCAGCGGTTTCAATTCGGACAGGAGCTACCCAATTGGGAAGATTAGCTTGAAGTGCCAAATTGGTGATCTCCAGTCAGAAGTGACCTGTTACGTCATATATGCGGACTCTTCTTACAACATCCTCTTGGGGAGCCCTTGGATACATGATTATATGATCGTGCCCTCCACATTGCACCAGTGCTTCAAGTATATCGACAAATACGGCTTCGTAAGGATAGAATTTGCCGACATCGATCCCTTCAAAGGAGTCGAATCCTACTACTCGGATTCCTGCCTATACGAGAAGTCGAAGAGGCACCTGGATGAAGATGTACAGGCTCAAACTGAGACGACCTCAGGATCAGAAGAACCTCTGACGATCCACCTTCAAGCTCGCAAACCTGGCGAATTTACACCCCTTACGGCCGCTCTACGTAAGGACGCAATCAGCCTCTCGGTACAAGAAGGACAAATGATAATCCAGCTGCCAAGGTCCGGCCAAGCGTCGAGACCCACAACGGAGCCACTAACAATCAGGCTACCGAGAGTCTGCCAGCCACAAGCAGAGAAGTTCAATCCCTCTGACAAACCAATAACGATACGTCTTCCCAAGAAGAATCGTCACCTCGATGTATGGTCTGGGGCTTCTACCGAGCCAACAACTCCCCGCTCAGCATCGAGTACCAAACTGGGGGTCGCTAGAGAGCCAACTACTCCCCGCCCAACATCGAGTACCAAACTGGGGGTCACTAGTTTGCCAACAACTCCATGTTCGGCTCCACCAACAGAACCCCTGATGATCAAGCTGCCCAGGTCATCCTCTCAGTCTTCATTTATACAGGGGGTGACCGAAGGAGAACCGGAACTGGCTAAGTATGTGGCCGCCCATACTGATGTTCCCTCCGCAGATGATGTAATCCTGCTAGAAAAGATACCTTACTTTATCAATAAAGGGCTATCTTTGAACTAGCTCGAGCTTAATAAGCTTTGTACAATATATGCTATGGAACACGGTATAGGCACTCACCTACACACACAGGTGACAAATATTTACACCGCCAATCAGCTTACTCCAGTGGAAGACGCTTACCGCATAATCGAGGGAGGGGACCATCCAATCATCTTCGGCCGGAAGGACGACCCACAGCCCTTCACCCTAGAGAAGGACGATCTCGAATCAGATGCCGGAAGGCTGCCCCTGTATCTTTATAGCCCCCAATCCAAATACCTCATGCAAAAATAGGGATATGATATGGAGACCACGCCAGGCTTAAACTACGGCACCGGTCGACGATTGCCCTTGAAGCCACCAGTCCCGGCTGGCAAACCATGGGACTACTACAGCAAGACCCGATGTGGATTAGGATATGTTACGCCCGTAACGACCCCTGAAAGTTTAGATGAAGAATGCGACTGGCATTCGCATTCAACCGGGTCACCAACTGCTGATTCGGATACCAGCATCGGAGACGTATTCAGACAAGCCATGTCAGTAAATATGGCATTCGTCGACGCCTACGAAGAAGATGAAAACATTCCCGAAATCCTCGAGCTAGAGCCGTGGGCCCAACAGCTGGATGCACAACAGAAAAAGCGGTTCGAACAGAGAGAATTGCCTACTGAAGATGAGGTTATACAGGTCGACCTCGGCAGCGAATCTTCTCCAAAGCCGATCTTCGTCAGTAAAAGCCTAACAGACGAAGAGCGAGAATCGCTACTGGAACTTGTCAAAGAATATATCGATGTGTTCGCCTGGAGCTATAAAGACATGACAGGACTAAACCCCGAGGTTGCCCTTCACAAGCTCAACATTCGGCCAGATGCAAAGCCGGTCAAACAACAACAGCGACGCTTTCGCCCGGGCATCATGGATGCGATCAAAGCCGAAGTCAACAAACTGATAGCCAGCGGCTTCATTCGTGAAGAACAACATCCAGACTGGGTCGCCAACATAGTACCGGTCCTCAAGAAGAATAGAAAGATTCGAATCTGTATCGACTTCCGCAATCTGAATGAGGCATGTCCCAAAGATGAATTCCTCCTCCCTATCACAGATATCATGATTGACAACACATGCAGCTTCGAACGTATGTCATTCATGGATGGATTCTCGGGGTACAACCAAATCAAGATGTCTCCTGACGACAAAAAGTATACATCTTTCCGAACACCGATTGGCACGTACTGCTACACAGTCATGCCTTTTGGTTTAAAGAATGCTGGCGCCACATATCAAAGAGCCGTGAGCGTCATTTTCAGAAAACACTTGTGCAAGACCGTGGAGTGCTATATTGATGACATCGCCGTCAAAAGTCGCTATAAGGGAGACCACCTGCATGATCTGAGGACAGTGTTTGACCTGATGCGAGCACACAACCTGAAGATGAATCCCACAAAATCCTTCTTGGGCATATCCAGCAAAAAATTCTTGGGTTTTATTATTATTGTTCAGGGAATTCATGTAGACCCAGAAAAGACAAAGGCAATTATGGAGATGGGTCCCTCGAGAAATCTTTGCGAACTCAGAGGCCTTCAAGGGAGGCTGGCTTACATCAGGAGGTTCATCTCTAACCTCTTCGGGCGATGTCGGTCATTCACCCACCTCATGAAGAAAGATGTCTCGTTCGTATGGGATGAAGAATGCCAACATGCCTTCGACAGCCTCAAAGAATACTTGTCGAACCCCCCAGTCTTGGTGGCCCCGGTTGCTCGAAAACCATTCTTGCTATATGTACGAGCAATGGAGCATTCCCTTAGCGCTCTGCTGGGATAAAATAATGATGTAGGCCATGAACAAGCTATATATTATCTCAGCCGAATGATGATCGGGCCAGAGCACAGATATACTGCTGTAGAGAAGGAATGCCTCGTCCTAGTGTTCGCCATTCAAAAGACGTGTCACTATGTCACAGGACAAACCATACATGTGATCTCACAAGTCAACCCCTTTAGGGTCCTCATGACTAAACCAGGGGCACTCAGCTCCCGCCTCGCCACATGGGCAATATTACTGTCCCCTTATCATATGGTCTCCGTCCCGCAAAAGGCTGTTAAAGCTCAAGCTCTGGCAGACTTTTTAGCAGCTCACCCAGGCTCGGAGTCGTCCAGAGTATATGAAGGAATCCTAGATGAGGTCGCCGACTCACATGTGGCCTCCCATGATGATATATGGCGAATGTTCTTCGACGGTGCTTCGAGAACTGGACCCAAGGGCAATATCGTCGTTGGAGTCGGGGTAGTGTTGATTTCTTCTTCCGGACTGGTGATCAATCGCGCTTATTCCCTCACGGAACCCTGCTCCAACAATGTGGCCGAGTACAACGCTTTGGTTATTGGCCTCCAACTTGTAAGAGAGCTGGGGGTAGAATATCTTGAAGTATACGGCGATTTGCAGCTAATCGTCAACCAGATCCGGGGTTCATATGAAGTCCGCCACGAAGACATGATCCCCTATCCCCAAATAGCGATCAACATTATCTCGTCATTTGAGGGATTCTTCATTGAACATGTTCCCAGACTCCAAAACCTAGAAGGCCACGCCCTAGCAGGCCTTGTCGCTTCCCTAGCAGTGACGAACCATACTCATCATTCGATTGACGTGATAGGCCACGAACTGGTCTGTCCCAAGAACAATGTTCAAGTCGTGGCGAGTTATTCTGCCCAAACGATCGACGAAGCGCCAGACTGGAGACAACCATTCATAGACTTCGTAGTCTACGACATCCTGCCCGAGAACCCAAAGGAAGCCACTTCCATCAGAAGGCGTTCTCTCAGATTCTTCTACGATACAGAGACGAAGATGCTGTATCGGCTATCTTACGACGGGTTATAACTTCGGTGTCTGTCAAACGCAGAAGCCAAAGAAGTCGTATGAGAAGCTCATGACGGTGTATGCGGGGCCCATCAGCCTGGCCCTAAATTACAAGACCGTCTTCGCCGAATGGGCTACTACTGGTCCACGATAGTAGCAGATGCGATAGACTATACAAGAAAAGGCAAAGCCTGCCAAGTCCACACGGACTTCATCCACCAGCCATCCGAGTTTTTACATCCGACGATGGCGTCCTGGCCATTTAAAGCATGGGGAATGGACATCATCGGTCCGATTACTCCATCTTCCTTCCGAGGACATCGCTTTATACTCGCAATCACGGATTACTTCTTCAAATGGGCGGAAGCTGTTCCGCTCACAGAAGTAAAGACTTCAAACGTGATCAGCTTCCTCAAGCATCATGTCATCTATCGCTTTGGACTGCCGTAAAGGATCATCCACGATAATGGTCCGCAGTTTGCAAGCCATACCTTCTATCGGTTCTGCGACAAGCATCTCATCCAGAATATTGCTTCGACACCATACAATCCGGCAGCAAATAGATTGGCAGAGGCATTCAACAAAACAATCATCAAACTTCTCAAGAAGTTTGTCTCTTCCAACAAACACGACTGGAACGAGAATCTTGGTGAATGCTTATGGGCATATCGTACTACATTCCGAACAGCCACTGGGAACACGCCATTTTCCCTGGTGTACGAAAGTGAGGCAGTCCTCCCATTGGAGACTCAAATACCCTCACTCTGCGTCGCCCTTACTTACCAATTGACGACGGATGATAACTACCGTCGTCAGCTACAAGAGTTGGAGGCCTTAGATGAAAAGTGCCTCTTGGTTCAGCAACGAATCGAGCTATACCAAGCACGCATCTCTGGAGCCTTCAACAAGAAGGTTAAAATCAGAACATTCCAAGTGGGCGATCTCGTCCTGGCAGTCCGGAGGTTGATGGTCATGACTCACAAAACCGCCAGCAAATTCCAACCAAAATGGAAAGGTCCGTTTATTATTGAGGCCGTATTCTCCAATGGTGCTTACCGCCTCGCAAAACAAAATGGAGACTTGCTCATGTTGCCCGTCAACGACAAGTTTCTGAAGAAATATTACGTCTAAACGACATTTTCCAGATCATCGAGTCATGTATCCACTGGTACCGCTGAACTCACTTTCACAATATTCCAAGATCATCAAGTCATGTACCCGCTAGTACCGCTGAACTCACTTTCACAATATTTCCAGATCATCGAGTCATGTACCCGCAGGTACCGCTGAACTCACGTTCATAATATTCCAAGATCATCGAGTCATGTACCCTCTCGTACCGCTGAACTCACTTCCACATCGAGTCATGTACCCTCTCGTACCGCTGAACTTACGTCCTCCATCCACAGAAATCCTAAATCGTCGAGTCATGTACCCACTGGTACCGCTGAACTCACTTTCGCCAAATTCCAGATCATCGAGTCATGTACCCGATGGTACCGCTGAACTCATCTTCACAATATCCTAGCTTATCGAGTCATGTACCCGCTGGTACCTCTGAACTTATATTTTGATTCCAAAATTCCCGGATTGTCGAGTTATGTACCCGCTGGTACCCTTGAACTTACATCCCGGTCACTCTTTTGGAGGAAAGTTATGTATGATCATACCTATGAACTTTCTTCCTAAAAGAGCTCATTCCTCATGATCTACTACCCGCACTCCCAGTGCACAAAAAGGGTAACAGATCCACAAACTTCCAAAATGACCATGTCGATGTTACCTCTGAGTCGTCTCAATTCTGCCAAAAATAAATCACCCCTCTACATAAAACTTCCATGTCCTCATTACCTCTGAGTCGTTCTACGTACCCCCCTTCATTGAGCCCACTCCTGCCATGTCCTCATTACCTCTGAGTGGGAAGGCTCCGTCGAAGAAACCCTCATGCTTGCCAAGTCCTCATTACCTCTGAGTAAGTATGTTGATTCCATTTCGACTTATTATCTGTACCCACAACCGGGATACGCCAAGGATAGTAAGTCCACAAACATCCTCCGTTGAGTCCACTCCTGCCATGTCCTCATCACCTCTGAGTAGAAAGATTCTACGATAAAAAAATCCTCATGCTTGCCATGTTCTCATTACCTCTGAGTAAGTATGTTGGTTCCTTTTCATCCTATTATCCGTATCCTAACCCAGGGTACGCCAAGGATAATAGGCCCATAAAATGTCCTGTGCTAAGTTTCTCAGCACAGGTCCACCATTTCTCATCATGCCCCGGGAGCCCAGCTTCTCCATGGCATTCTTTCTTCCGATACTCGAAACGTCCACGACAACATTACTGTGGAACCGTTCTAGGTATCTCCAATCAAACTTGTTATCCGTACCTAAAACTAAGGTATGTCAAGGGTAACAGGTCCACAGACAAGTCCTCCATGCGGGGCAAACACCACCATAATACCACAGGCACAACAAGCAATACAAATGAAGGGTATAATGGAAAGTACTCTTTATTTGAAAGTCGAAAAAAGCATTACATGTTTTGGGATCACGTCCCTCTCAAAAAGAAAAAAAGATAACATAAACAAAAGAAGGAAATGCCGACTATAGTTCGGCATTACACAATTCCAAGAGGCAGTTTCTCACCAAGGCAGTACCCCGCTCAAGCCTCTGTCTAGCTCGGCGCTCAGCCTCCTGGGATAACTGCTCTGCATCATTCAAGTACATATATGCCTGCCAGTCATTCTCCATCTTCTTCAGGGCAAGTTCCAGATTGGCAGAAGCTCTACTAAATTTGTCAGCCTCCTGAATGGCAATCCCTTTCTCAGTACGAGCAGCTTCGAGCTCGGACTCCAGGAATGCCAGCTTTCTCTGGAGCTCGAGGATCTGCTCCTGGGTGTCGGTTACCCCACGGGAGGCAGTCGCTTCCTGAGTCGCGCAATCTTCAGTTCGACGGCTCCATTGATCGTACAACTGAGTCAAATCCCGACGGTCCTTCAATATAGCTGGCTCGAGCGATTCCCGAGCAATCCTCACCTTCTTTACCGCCGTTGTGAGGAAACTATGCTCTTGATCTATTGCCACTGATAGATCAGCTTATCGCTGTACGCGAAACTGGGCCACAAGACGATCAGCCTCTAGCAGCTTAGGCTCCAGAAGCGCAGCTAGTCCCGCCCCACCGGGGAGTGTTCTAAGGATATTAATTTGTCCACCGACGCATTAACAGGCCATAGCAAAGGGAGTCCTCCTCTCCACAGCTGCCTTGATCCCTCTCTTCAGGTGGCGGTGAAAGCTATCGACCACATCCTGGGACACTTCATCCAAAACTTCTGTAGAGGACGGCGTCAAAGGGAGTGTGGCGGGCAGTACCGAAGGAGTAGCCTCAGAACTTGCCATCTCTGCCACCAGGGAAACGAATTCTGTGCAAAAAGATGCATAAATAGCAGCTAGCTCCTCTTCCGCCGCCCGAAGAGCCTGGATACTTGGCAGGGCAGAAAGGTTAACCCCCGAAACCATATTCGCAGAGGAGGGTGGAGGAAGCGTCGTCCCTTGCCCCAGCTGTACTGCCACTTGGGCTCCCGAACTCGACCCAGCTGGAGGCCCCTCAATATAGGTTGGAAAAGAAGGAGGCACACGTGCTTCCACCAGATCCCCTCCGGTAGAGTCCGTCCCGGCAATGTCCGTCACCGGCAATAAAGGGGTGGGACCTGTACGTCCAAAGCAACCATTAATCCACGTAACCCGAAGGACAGGATGATAGAGCAAATAGGCCTCCTCACAAGTTAAGACTTGGCTTATCTTACCAGGGAAAGAGCATGGAGGATGCAGCTCGTTCGCAGCTGGCATAGTCTCCCCACCCGTGGCTTCCAAGTCAAATTCAACTGGTTTCTCTGCCCCAGCCACCCCTGAAAGGGAGCCAGCCAGGTCAGTGTCATCCTGTTAAAATTCAGCTGTCTCAGGAACAGGTGCAGTAGAGCCCCGTCCCCATGGGTTGAGGTCTCAGCAAGGTGAGACTCCCGGCCGCCTCCGGAAGAACCCCAGCAGAAATGATAGCGGTGCACATATCATTGACCAAAGTGGACAGGGCCAGATCGACCTCGGTAGTCGAGTCCCGAGAAGCAGACTCCTCTGACACCTACAAAGAGCAAAAGGAAAAAACGATTAGTCCATAACTTAGAAAAAGAAGGAGAAGGTAGTTGAAATTCCAATCACCTCAGAAACAGCGTCAACGTTATCAATAAACAGCCTGCGACGTCTTACCGCAGCCCACTTCATGGAGTAAGTCCTGCCATCATCAGTGGACATACGCCTGCCTCGCTTGCGCGATGCCCCAGGCGCAGCAGGTGGTTGATCCTCCACCTCTTCGTTCGGCATAGTAGGTGGCTGGTCCCCCACCTCCTCGTTCGAAGAATGCGACGAGTCATCGGCGTCCTTCTCATCATCCTCTTCGCCCGTTGCAGTGGACTCCGAGTCTGGCACATGAACCCTATTCGTCCTTCTCTTTCTCTTTTTGGATCCCTCGGGCTTCTCGGCCAAGCCAGTGCCAGCAATGAAGCTGGTACTCATGTCAAAGTTAACAGGAGGTTTGCTCGCCGCAACATGATAAAGGGCCGCTATGTACAAAATCTTCCCTGAATTATTAGCGTCAGGGACCGAGAAGCTAGCCCGGGTATGGACCGCATTGTAATAATGCCAAGCCCTGATACCATCAAGAACACTGCCCTCAAAGCCCAGACAAGCGCTGGGGCAATCAAGGAACAGCTGACTGTACCCGAATTGACGGGAAAACCTACTGGGCAAATAAGGCTCCAGGTATACGCGATTTTGGTAATGATATACTAGGTGCGCGGGGCGAATATTGCGCAGCCAAAGAAGCATCTTCTCAGATAAGAGGTGGAAAGGTTCAATGCCGTCAACGTGTACTCCCCTCACTTCTCTAGCGGTAAATTGAGGAAGAGAAACAAAGAATTCGGGCCCGTCAACTCTTGCCAACGCCCTCCGACAGGCTGGCATGGTGTCGTACTCCCAAGGCTGACGATGGTATCGGAAAAGGAAGGCGTCATCAGCGGTAACATCATCTTCTATTCCGGGCCTCATTAACGACCGATAATGCATTAATAACCTCCCCATGAGATAATGGTATGGTAGTTCTATCCGCTCGAAGTCTAGTGTCGTCTCGCGAGCAATGACTTTAGACGAAAAGGCGCGAAGGTCGTGGTGTATGCTACACACCATGGCTGGAAGAAGGGCCAGTCTAACTTTGAAGACCAGCTTCACAGCCGGGAGGATGAAGTGGCGGCTGATCCTTTCAGTAGAACCTGCCCCTCCTGAGACTACGCAATTTCGTAGCCACACCATCAAGAACCCGGCCAAGAGTGCTTTCTCAGACATCTGCCGGGTATCGTGGTGGAAATAACTGAAGGAGTCAGTACGACTCCCAAATCTGTCACGGGTGGACCTCGACCATTTGGCATTCAACATCAGGTCCTTTACCTCCTCCTGGGTTTGAGGACCTCGAGAAGAAACCCGACCGGAGGGACTTAATTTGAAGAGATACGCGACCCAGGCCGTGGTTTGGGGGGCGTTCCCTTCTGAGCTATTATTCTTCTTGATAGCAGTCTGGTGACAGATGCTATGGTGGCACAGCAGTTCCCGGTACACAGCGACGAAACCCGGGAATCGTCGATCCAGATCATCGAATTCCTCGTTCGTCGGGGTGTATACTTCAAAGGCCTCGCCCCCCCGCAGCTTAGAAACAGCATGCATTTCATGGAGAGCAAGTCCCAACTCCCCTCCGGACGCGAAGAAAGTTCTCGTACGCCGGTTATACATCTCCAAAAGGGCCATGAACAACGGCTTGTTAATGGATAACCCGTAACAGGTGCCCCGGATGGCGTAGTAAAGATCAATCTCCTGAAGGAATTCCTCGTATTTTCTTAGGATGCATGAGGTAAGATTGGCCCACGTAGGAATGGGGTTTATCCAATTCAGCAGCGACAACCTGTCCACAGGATAAGACCTCTTGCGAGCGAGCTGATTCAGGAGGGTATCAGCTCGAGTAAAAGTAAAGTTGGGACTAGACACGTTTATAAAAGTACCCAGAATCAACCCCATCACACTCCAACTGACCGACTCCCTGCTCGCACATGCTGACCTAATACTCATATTATAGTGGATGTTGCCCACGAACATCCTCGATTGGGTTGGAGTTAGGGAGCCCACCATTTTCCTGCTCAACGGTACCATATTAAACCACGAGAGGGGGAAATGCCGTTCCATCTCGGGAATATGGATCTCCACGCCGTCCACAGTAAAGTTCCAGCTCTCAGAAACATCCAGCACTCGGAGTTCTTTATGGATAGAGCATCTCCAAAGAGAAAAGCTGGTTTCAGATATTCTCCGTCCAGTCTTCCCGAATTCATCATAGTACAAAGAAAGTGGAAAGGCTGGTTGTTGATGGCAGCCACCCTCTTCAAAGGCTCATTGGTCGGAAGCTGATCCGTCACATGTCGAATTAAGCCATCGAGTTGCACACCTACGGCAAATTGTGCTGAACCCACCAGAAGCTCTCCTGCCGGGTTGGTTGGGAGGTTCACTGGAAAAGGACAAAAGAAACATGATTAAAGGATGGTTAAAATGAAACCACTTAAAGATTCTCAAAAAGAAGTTCCTATGAGCCTATGCGGCTCGGATCAACGAAGCCTTATGCGGCCCAATTCAGCTGGGTTTCATGTGGTACGGCTTCAATAGAGCCTATGCGGCTCAGGTCAACACAGCCTTATACGGCCCAATTCAGTTGGGAGTCCCATGTGACACTGATTCGATAGCTTATGCGGTTCGGTTGAACTTATGCGGTTCTATCTAGTAGAAGAGCTTATGCGGCGCGACTTAGCAAAATTCAATGCGGTCCAGTTTGTCAGGAACATATGCGACCCCATTCAAAGGAGGCTTCATGCGGTTCAAATCTAGAAGTGTTCCTGCAGCTCAAATCCTTCTCATGTGGCTCAAAAACAGGGCATGCCCTATGCGGCTCGGATATGAAAGGGTCATGCGGCCCATACAACATATACGGCTCCATCATGGTCGAACTTGGATGGTTCAATAAAGACGAAGGATGAAGGCTTGTGCATAAATTATGCAACAGAGCCATGGATTCTTAGGGTTCAAAGTATTCAAATCCAATCCTTACCTTTGAAAGTAGGGTGGACGTTAGGGTGCACTTCGGGCACGGCAGCCGACGAGGAAGCCGCTTTCTTGCCCTTCGCAGCAGCAGAGGCGACCTTGGAAGACTTGGGGGCCATTTTCGATGGTCGGAGAAAGGAGATAAGAAAAGAAAGTTGAGACAGCAATAGTTGGGGACGAAAAAGAAAGTAAAGAAATCCTCCCGACTGAACTCGTCCCTATTTATAAACAAAAGCAAGGCGCTTCGATTCTCGTGCAGCACAAAAACTGACTCTTCGGTTATCGAGGCGAGCCGACTAAAATAAAGGCCAAACTCCTGGGATCCTGTCCCAAAAAGTGGCCTTAAAACTGACAGCAAATCAACAGCATTTAATGCAAAAGATTTCCATATGTGGCAAGATGACGTGGCTGAGACATCAATGCGGCCGAAACATCCATGCGGCCATGACATCCATGCGGCTAGAACCTCATATGCGGCCAGAAGAGTTTATACATAGCCATGCTTCTTATTCAAAGTATTTTAGTTTTGCAAAATTGAAAACTTTGAAGGGGATCTTGTAGAAGCATGGAAAAGAATAAAGAAAGATCCATGCGGCCAGGGAGTCCCATGCGGCTCAGAGAGCTCATTCGGCTCAGGGATCCATGCGGCTCAAGTGTCTATGCGGCTCGATAAGTTCCATGCGGCTCAGAGAGAAGCCACGTGGCCTGCAAACAGCTCTTTCCTTTGTCCTTTACTGCATTTAATGCCTTGACGGCTGACAGCTCTGACAAATAGCAGCTCTGACACAAAGATACAATTATGACTCCGTCATAATGGCAAATTCTTAGGGAAATGAAGGAAATCTCTGACACAATCCTTCGAGATCCAGAAACTGTCATGCGACCTTGACACGTGGACAGTCGCATGCGGCTCGAGCAGAGACCACCCCATGCGGCTCAGGCCGAAGCTGTCTTATGCGGCTCAAGCAGAGGCTACCCCATGCGGCTCACGAGGACTATCTCCATGCGGCTCACGAAGAAGCCACCCATTATGCGGCCGACTACGCTCATGCGGCTCAGATCATAACCATGCGGTTCAAATCTTCAAGGGCCACTCCCAAGCAGCCTTGACACGTGGCCAGCCTTATGCGGCTCAATGGGGAGCAATCCTCATACGTCTTAGATTTCCTCAGTGGCTCGCGGTTAAGACACGTGGCATGATAGTGGGATACGTGGCATCAAATCGATCGAAATCCATCAACAAATCCTAATAAAATATTGGGATCAAATCAGATAATTTGCAATCAAGCAAATCAATGACACGTGGCGGGAAATCCGAGATTGGCATGACAAATCAGGAGGATTTATGTCAACCATCATTAATTACCTATAAAAGATTTGATGCAATCACATTAATTGCTCAAATCTATTATATTCAGGATGAACGGCCCAGATTCAGTGATCCTTAGCCGCCGACTTTTGAGAATGGGCAATCATTACAAACCCTAATGATGTCCCCCCACTCTTATAAATAGCAAGGTGCCATTCCTTTACAAAAAGAGAGATTCTCTGATAATAAAAAAAAGAAGACACAGAGATCCAGAGAACCAGAGAGAGAATATACAGAGATCGAAATGAGAGCATTTCTTCATCAACGCCAAGCAGTTTTTCTACAGAGCCAAGGCTGCACCCGATCGTCCAAGGAGTAAGGCAGAGCGGCCGTCGCTTTCCCGAGCCTCTATCGTCACCCCCCAGAATCTAAAATAAATAATTATACTTAGATTGGTGTACCTAGGCTTTCGTCTCTAGGCTTTCTTTGTACGAGCGAGTTTGTATTGTGAAGTAAAAGTCCAGTCCTCCGATAATTATTCTGTTCTTTTATATTTCATGGCAAACACGAGCTACCCAGCATGCCGCCCGATCGAGAAATAGAGTTCACTATCGATACATTTTTTGACACCCGGCCGATCTCGAAAGTTCTGTACATAATGGCCCGTGTAGAGTTAAAAGAATTGAAGGCACAACTACATGAATTCCTTGATAAAGGGTTCATCCATCCGAGTGTCTCACCGTGGGGTGCGCCCGTGCTATTTGTGAAGAAGAAGGATGGATCGATGCGGCTCTGCATCGACTATCGGGAATTAAATAAAGCCACCGTCCGAAACAAATACCCCTTGCCCCGCATCGATGACTTGTTCAGCCAGCTCCAAGGTACAACAGAGTTTTCGAAGATTGATCTGCGATCGGGTTATCACCAACTCAAAGTCAAGCCAGATGACATACCGAAGTCTATCTTCTGCACTCGCTATGGCCAATAAGAGTTCTTGGTAATGCTGTTCGGTCTGACAAATGCCCTGCTGTCCTTATGGATTTAATGAATCGGGTGTTTCGTCCGTTCGTTGATAAATTTGTAGTAGTCTTCATCGACGACATCCTCGTCTACTCGAAGGATCGAGCGCAACATGCAGAGCATCTGTGGACGGTACTCCAAACCCTTTGAGAGAATCAGTTGTATGTGAAGATGAGAAAATGCGAATTCTGACTGAACAGCGTCTCATTCCTTGGGCACGTCATCTCCGCCGCAGGGATCGCAGTCGATCCAAAGAAAGTTGAGGCAGTCGTTGATTGGAGACGACCCGCATCAGTTAGCAAAATTTGAAGCTTTCTAGGCTTGGCGGGATACTACCGACACTTCGTGAAGGACTTCGCGAAGATTGCATCACCGTTGAATCACCTCACCCAGAAAGGAGTCACATTCAAGTGGTCAGACGACTGTGAAGCTTCCTTCCAGGAGCTCAAAACAACGGCTCATTTCGGCCCCGATACTTGCTCTTCCTGAAGGGACGGAGGGATTTTAAATCTTCAGCGATGCTTCAAGCCAGGGCTTGGGGTGTTTGCTCATGCAGCAGGATAAGGTAATATCTTTTGCTTCCCGACAGTTGAAGCCGCACGAGAAGAACTACCCCACGCACGACCTAGAATTATCGACAATTGTGTTTGCATTAAAGCTGTGGCGTCACTATCTCTATGGCATGGCGTACAGGATTTATACAGACGACAAAAGCCTCAAGTATCTCTTCATCCAGAAAGAACTAAATTTGCGGCAGAGGCGATGGCTCGAGCTGATCAAAGACCATGACTTATCAATCGACTACACGCCGGACAAGGAAAATATGGTAGCAGATGCGTTGAGCCGGAAGTACTTAGCTTCGTTATACATCAATGATCGACTGCTACGTGACTTGGAAGGAATGGGCATTGAACTCCGAGTTCATTTCAGAGACGTGAAACTAGCGCAACTGCGGGTAGAACCGAGCCTACTGGAGAGGATCAAGTCTGCTCAAAAGGACGACCCATACCTGGAGAAGATGCGGAAGCTGATATCGACAGGGAAAGCGTCTGACTTTGCAGAGGATGAGTAGGGAGTGTTGCGAGTGAATGGACGACTATGCGTTCCGGATAACGTAGAACTTAGAATGGAGATAATGTCGGAGGCACATTATACAAAATATTCCTTGCATCCTGGTAGCACCAAGATGTATAAGGACCTCCGTATTGTCTTTTGGTGGCACGACATGAAGAGGGACGTAGCGCTCTTTGTGTCAAAGTGTATGGCCTGTCAGCAAGTCAAAGCCGAGCCCCAGCGATCGGGCGGGGAGATGCAGAACCTTGCCATTCCACAGTAGAAATGGGATCATATCACTATGGACTTCGTTGTTGGCTTGCTGAGGACGCCGCGGGAAAACGAAGTCGTATGGTCATCGTCGATCGACTAACCAAGTCAGCACACTTTATCGCCATCAAAGTTACTTGGAGCGTCGACCGCCTTGCTCATATATACCTTGATGAAATAGTTTGGCTGTACGGGGTCCCAGTATCTATCGTCTCGGATCGGGATGGACGGTTCGTAGCGCGCTTCTGGAGTAGTCTTCATTCAGCGTTAGGGACAAAGATGAAGTTTAGTTCAGCTTATCATCCTCGTACTGACGGTCAAACAGAGCGGGTGAACCAAATTCTCGAAGACATGTTACGACTCTGTGCGATCGACTTGAAGTCAAGTTGGGACATTTATCTACCGCTGGCCGAGTTTTCATACAACAACAGCAATCAGTCCAGCATCCAAATGGCACCGTATGAAGCTTTATACGGTCGAAAGTGCAGATCGCCTATTTGCTGGAATGAAGTCGGGGAGCGGCAGATACTCGGTCCGGAGCCGGTGGAGCAGACTGTCCAGAAAGTTAAGTTAATACGGGAGAGATTGAAAATAGCACAAAGCCGGTAGAAGAGCTATGCCGATACGCACTGACTCCCCCTCGAGTTCTCGGAAGGCGACCATATATTCTTAAAAGTCATGCCCATTCGTGGAGTTTCCAGGTTCGGTACGAAGGGGAAATTGAGCCCAAGATTTGTTGGTCCGTTCGAAATATTGAAGCGAGTTGCCCCGATAGCTTACCAAATCGCCTTGCCGCCTGTATTGTCAGAGGTACATAACGTCTTTCACGTCTCATAATTGTGGAAGTATGTGCACGATCTGAGCCATGTGGTGGATTTGGGTAAGTTGGACCTGAATGCGGACTTATCATATGTCGAAGAGCTAGTACAAATCTTGGAGCGCAAGGATAAACTTCTCCGCAACCGTGATATTCCTTTCGTCCGTGTCCTCTAGAGAAACCATTCGGTCGAAGAGTCGACGTGGGAGCTTGAGACAGAAATGAAGGAAAAATTTCCTTCATTATTCTCGTAGAGGTAGGTTCTATTCTTAAGTTTCGAGGACGAAACTTTTTCTTAGTTAGTTATGGTGCAGTACCCCGTCCCTACATCGTGCACCATACTCCGTCCACGGGGTGCGCGAGAAAGGAACACTGTCACTATCGATTCGGTCGGGACCGATAGGTCGGGATCAATCAAATCGATCAAACGGGAACGGTTGAATTAAGATCCATTCCTCGTTACGGAATGTCTTCTTCGGAACTAAGTCCCATATTCAGCGGGTGGCGCCTCAAGGATCGACTCTGTGGCTGAGTCGAAAGAGACCTCCCGTTGCTCTGCTTTTCACGCCGCTTGCGATGGCTTTGGCTTTGTTTTCTGAATACGTTTTCGTGAATGTTTTCGATGGTTTTTGTAGCTCCCCTTCCCCAAAATTTTGAAATATTTATTATTATTATTTAGTTTATTTGAATAGTGATTTTTATATTTCATAAATAATTATTGCCTAGATTTTATTTAGGTTTATAGAGTAAGTGTGCAAATGGTATTCAATATACAGCGGATCCTATATTGCTATATATATACTTCGTATTTATTTAAGGGTCTATTTATTATTTTATAAATCAATAATTGAATTATATTTAATTATTATATTAGGATGTTCAATTTATATGCATATGCCATCATATAGGTGCATGTATATATAAATATAAATTATATATGTGTGTACGTATAGGTAAATATATATGCGGGTAAATATATAAATGTATTCATGTAAATAGGCATTTATATATAAATATAGATATATGTGTATACAAATATAGACATATTATATATGTGTATGTGTTTAGATTAATATATATATGTAAATATATATAAATACATATATATTAATGAGAGAGGAATTAATATATATATATATATATATATATATATATATATATATATATATATATATATATATATATATATATATATATATATATATATATATATATATATATATATATATATATATACATATATATATATATATAAAATATAGACATATTATATATGTTGTCTGTGTTTTGTTGCCCATTTGGGTCCGACCCAGTTTATGGGTCCTCCAATAACATTTCCTATTCCCAAAATATATATATATATATTTATATATATATATTTACATATATATATAAATATATATATATATATATATATATATATTTACATATATATATATATATATATATATATATATATATATATATATATATAAATATATATATATATATATATATATATATATATATATATATATATATATATATATATATATATATATATATATATATATATATTAATGAGAGAGGAATTAATAAGCAGTCCCGAACACATCCGAACCCACCTGAGCTGATCCCAAGCCCGGCCAGCCCCCACAGGGCCTAGTCCAGACGAACCCGAGCTGGGCACCCCCATACTGTGCGAACCCGAGAGAACCAAACATAGCCGACCCTATAAATCTGATACTTATACGTACAATCGAGAGGAGAGAACGGCACCAAAACCCTAAAACTCTTCGACCCTGGCCGCGACCCCCACGCTGCGTGCCACCCTGGCCGCGACCCACCACCGCGTACGGCCATGCGGGCCGTCGGAGGGCGCGTGGACAGCAGCCGTGCGTGCAAGCGCTGTGACCCAAACACGGAAGAACGACAACAGCCATGCGACTACAGGGTACAAGTTCTCCGCCCACACTCATTCATTTTACGATCTGTAAAGTGTTTTGGAAAGCCAGTATAACCCTCTAAGATTCCTGGCAATTAGATTCGAGTTTTACCAAGGTTTCAAGTTGAGAAATCGATGGAAAAATCAAGAAAACTATTCGGAATTCAAAACAGGAAAACAGTCCAATCATCTATATTGGAAGCCAGATTTCGAACAACATATTAGGGTTTTCAAAAATCTAATTAGACACACTTGAAGACAACATATAGGGCATAGAAATCTCATTAATAGTTTTATTTATTGTGGATTAGACAGTAGTAGAAATCGGATTGAAAATCATGAAAATCCTATTTTCAAAACTAGAAAAACCCTCGATATGACGTGCGTTCCGCCAATCCGGGCGACGTGGTTGCGAACCGAAGGTATCAAAAGGTGCATAACGGCTTCGTGGTCATGTGGGCTTTGACGGAATTCAAATTGGTCGCGTGTGCGCGACGAATTTGATGCGTATCCGTCAAAATTTATCGTATCGGCCTCCGTGCAAGTTTCCCAATTACTTTGTGCACGTTCGTCAGATCGAGATGAAACTTGCGCCAGCAGGATTGTATCATTTTTTTGGTCCTGTATGCCAAGTTTGGTCCTATTCTGCGACAGTTGAATCGGATCGCCGTTCTGTGGGCCCCACAGTCCGACTCAACGGACGATTTTGTGTACAACCCGTTGGAATCCAACTCTGGACATACGATTGGGTTCGTATCGAAAAATCGGACCTGTAGACATGTAGCTTGACGACTTTAGAGACCATTGACTCTAGTACACTTTTCGGTGCACAGCGGGTCCAACGGCGGATATCGTTTTTGTCCGAAATTACCGTTTTGTTCCTGTGTCCAGAATTGGACTTAAGGACAGACAATCCTAACTAATTTGGCTATTCTGAGAACGTTAGTAATATTTATTTCAGCATCTGGAGACTTCTGCATGTGTTGACTGATTGTGGCTCATTGAATGGTATAGTATTAATGGTTTCTCCAGCTAAGGACCTCAGGCAAGTGCACTTTCTGATTGCTTTCGATTCATTGTAGTCTTTTCATTTCATGTCTATACATATATCTTGCTGCTTGATGACACGCTCGTCACACGGAGTAGTCGGGAGGGGAAATATCTTAGTAGACATGTGGACTACCCAGAAATATCCCCAAAATGTCTATTCTTGAACGATAGCAGCTGCACACGACACGTACAGTGAGCCGAATTTATCCCTGGCCGTTCACATGTCGAAACGAATACTTCACACCACTTAGGTAGATGTCTTTTTTTTTCTTTTTATCTCTACCGTGCCATGTCATCAGTTACTTTCTAGCTTTCATATTCCATATGTTATTTTCATGTCTTGTTAATTCTATTGTATTTTTGTATTGCCGTCGGTTTGTGTACTTATTCCATTCCTGGATGGAAACCAACATTTTTAGGTTTAGCCGTGATCATTCTTAGCACTGGAAAGACATGGGTATGTTGAGGCCGACCTAGATAGTGGAGCTTGTTGTCATTTTCATTAAATTGGGAGAACTTTGTATTTTCCTTTAATTATAAATGTTGTAAATGTTATAATAAATTTAGAAAATGTGAATGAGTAATAAAGTTTATTTTGAGCATTTATTTCTTGCGGGCTTGACAGCGTTCTACCGTCGACTCTGCGGCGTAGGCTGGCTTGGACACGTTTCATATCCGAAAAGCGGGTATGGGTCGTGACAAGTTTTTTGTGGTGGCCCATACAGGTCCTGTTTTCGTAAAAGGTTGTGAACTCGTGATGGCACTTAAGTTAGTCGTACCATTGCGAGCCTGCACCCAGAAAATGCTCATTCACAATTAGGATTAAAATGATTTAATAGAATGACTAGGAATATGAGTCTCTCATTAATTTGATCATTGGGTAGTTAAGGATAAGGCCATACAATTTAGATAAGGGTTCATTAAGTTAGATAACCTGCCAGCTCTCTATAGATACACTATTACTTTTGATATGACAATGTGATCCAATGTGGATATGCTATTCACTTGGTATGTTAGGCTTGCCTATAATTAAGGCATTAATTTTGATAAACTGTTTAATTTTCTTATTTAGATATAAGTCTTATATCATAAGTTAGAATTGCATGTTTTAAATTCTATGTTGCTGTAGGGAATTAGTTTAAATTTTCTGATTCTGTTATTTGTATACGAATCTCGAGGTAGATTGATTTGAGATTTTTCTTCAACCATATAAATGCATATAAAATAGATACTCGAATGTTTGTATTCCTTTCGTCTTTAGTTAATTCCTTCATGTTAACTCTTTTGTTTTAGGTGTTGTGACTGACATGACGAATACTACGCTTTATTTTTAGTCAACTTGTTGAATCTCTAGAAGCTCATGAATTCTTACGGATATAGTTAAAAGAATGTTAGTTAACTAATAATGGTTAGACAGCAGCGCACTGGCGAGGCACAACCCATAGAATTGAAATCATTTCGGAGAATCATAATCTATAAAACATTGCTAAAACTATGTCCTCTTGACCTCTTTAGATCTTAGATGCCCTTGTGTTAATATAAGGTAGAGCACCTGATAGCTTATCACACCTGAATCACGGAACCAAGGGTTGTCACAGCCAGAGTATACATGCGAGGCATAATTTCCGGTGAAATGACTTCAGACGTGATTACCAGTTTAGGACACTATAGAGAATAGAAATGTCATGTGTGTACCATAAGACCTAAGGTCAAAACTAGTGGAAGTTTTGTAAGTTGAGTACCATGTCTCCCAACCTAGCGTTATGTGGTTCTTGAGATCTATTGACAGGGAAATTGATTGACATTAATAGGTTTACCTAGAATATAGAATTTAGAGTTCCATAACCCATTAGTCGACCAAGGCCTTAAGGATAAGGGATAGTAGGATGACTGTATAGGCAAGAACACCAGGTAAGGATTTGATTCTCTCAAAACTCGAATTACTTGTACCTCCTTTCCAAAAATATCGCCTACTTATATTTTGACTATCTTGACCAATGCTGCTATTATAGTCTAGTTTTGCAAACTTACTCTTTTATCGAGCTTGATTCGAGACATATGTTTATTGGGGAAGCCCACTAACATATTGTCTAATCAGAATCATTGTATTACGGTCTGATCAACAATGATGCATTTGGTTTGCTCTTTATCTAGTTACCCTACATGGAATGAGATATAGAGGTATCTAGGATCTCATCCGCGACTGCTTTGACAATCCCTCTTGGAATACTACATTCGTGTTTGAATCATGTAATTGTACTCATTGACCCCTCTCTTGAACTCCTTATTGGTTTTATCTTTCACTAATTTGGACAGACAAAAGCTCATAATTGATAGATAGATACAGAGTATTTTCCATGGCTATGATAGTTGTATACACAAGTGTAGCTAACATCGGCCAGCTCTGTGACTAGAACCTTGCCCTAAGTTACTCGTCCTCCCTTCGCCACTAAACCCACTATCTTGATCTTCTAGTCATTGAAGTTCGAGAATGATTAGGATCGTTCCCTTGACCAAATGCCAACCTAGGAGACTACCATTCTCCGAAGACCAAATGTTGTGAGCCTCTAATTATTTGTTGAAGCTTGTCGTAGCTAGAGCCCTTGTGACAATAGTCTGGCAGGTTTGGCACAAATAGAAATGCATGACTCAGTTGTTAGAAATCCCTTTATGTGATGTGCCTTAGAGTTGGTTACCTCGGCGATAACTCTTGTATACTATAGACGAGTAGATCGTTCTCCTTTTGTCGACCATGTGTCATTGTACACACTCGTTTTCCATTTATTGAGGACCGATCCTTGACTTAACTTATATCTACCGTATCCCGATACGTCGTGCCTTATTCCCTACCAAAAGTTGAGGTACAGTATCCGGACTCTAGAATCCTTCTAAACCCATTATTCCTAAAACCATATCCTAGCTTCTAAGGTGGGTAGACCATAAGTCTTCTAAAATTTTGGAACATACGTAGATTACCGATTGATTAGGATAATTTTCCATTAGGATGATAATCAGTGCCCATGAACTCCCACTTTCCATTTAGATTATTGTGTGCCCCGGCCGTGCCATTAATATTCGGAGCACGAGACCAGCTGTTATCTTCCAACAAATTTTACATGCAAGATCTAGACGAGTCCACCTTCGTCTAGGTATGCCATGTCCCACTCAAACCCGTCCCCTTGTACTCTATTTTTGTGCTACGAGTTTCAGGTTAAAAAGGACTAACTATAACCCTTACCATAGTACCGGTACACTTTCCGACTTCCACTAGAGCCTCAACCCTAACCTAGTAGGAATAGTTTTATCATTGGGATCTTGTTCAGTCCATATAGATTGAAGTCCAAGGTTTATCCAACCAACGATTGATGTTTGAATAGAGAACCCATTAAGACCTAGTGGGACCCATCCATGCATACCACTATATTTGGGTTATAAAATCGAACTAATTGAAATAGGTCCCTACACCTATTATATATTCTCCACCTTTTAGAATGTGAAGTCATTCGTAACCCTTATTCTATCTACCTGGAAGTCATGATACGATCTTGTATTGCATTTATATCCCTTGCTCGTGTGTTTAAATAAACACGGTAAAGATCACAATCTTGATTTTTTAAATTCCGTTCCATTATGAAATCTTGCTCAGATAAAATTTTGAGAACGAAATTTATGTATTGCATGGATTGCAAGCCCCTCTAGGAAACGAAGAGTTCTTCGATTTAGCTAGTGACTGGACTAGAATAGCCCAATCTAGCGAATAAGACTATAGGTTAGTAAACTTTCTTCCTATCTGCATTATTGGACATTCGATACCATTCTAGAAACTTCATGTTTACTCTTGATTGTTCTTCCCTATTCTCCTATCCTTCCTATTTCAGAGCGACAAATGGTCTTGCTTATTAGAATTTATCAATATTTCTTAGCTACTTGTGTAAATTACTGCTTACTAAGTTCGGGTTGCTTGATAGATACGAGAGGATTATAGATACCATATGCCTAGATATTTGTTGGTAGTATTGTTAGCACCAGTTAGAAAAATTTAAGATTTAGTGTGAGGAGTAGTGTGACCAAAGGTGGGTAGAAGTCCTTAAGTATTCAGAGTTATAGAAGGGCTAGAGAAGGTTATGAAATATCTTCGAGGGATTAAAAATTTTAAGAGATTAAGGTGAAGGTAGACTTTCTTTTGGATCTTAAGGAATAGTTATGAATTAGAATTTCGAGGACGAAATTATTTTAAGGTGGGTAGATTTGTAGCTCCCTTTCCCGACAATTTTGAAATATTTTTTATTATTATTTAGTTTATTTGAATAGTGATTTTTAGATTTCATAAATAATTATTGCCTAGATTTTATTTAGGTTTATAGAGTAAGTGTGCAAATGGTATTCAATATACAGTGGATCGTATATTGCTATATATATACTTCGTATTTATTTAAGGGTCTATTTATTATTTTATAAATCAATAATTGAATTATATTTAATTATTATATTGGGATGTACAATCTATATGCATATGCCATCATATAGGTGCATGTATATATAAATATAAATTATATATGTGTGTACGTATAGGTAAATATATATGCGGGTAAATATATATATGTATTCAAGTAAATAGGCATTTATATATAAATATAGATATATGTGTATACAAATATAGACATATTATATATGTGTATGTGTTTAGATTAATATATATATGTAAATATATATATAAATACATATATATTAATGAGAGAGGAATTAATGTGTGTATATATATATATATATATAATGAGAGAGGAATTAATATATATATATATATATATATATATATATATATATATATATATATATATATATATATATATATATATATAAATTAATGAGAGAGGAACTAATAAGCAGTCCCGAACACAGCCGAACCCACCTGAGCTGATCCCAAGCCCGGCCAGCCCCCACAGGACCCAGTCCAGCTGAGCCCGAGCTAGGCACCCCCATACTGTGCGAACCCGAGAGAACCAAACAGAGCCGACCCTATAAATCCGATACTTATACGTACAATCGAGAGGAGAGGAGAACGACACCAAAACCCTAAAACTCTTCGACCCTGGCCGCGACCCCAACGCTGCGCCACCCTGGCCGCGACCCACCGTCGTGCACAGCCGCGCGGGCCGCCTGAGGGCGCGCGGACAGCAGCCGCGCGTGCAAGCGCTGTGATCCGAACACGGAAGAACGACAGCTGCCATGCGACTTCAAGGTACGAGTTCTCCGCCCACACTCATTCATTTTATGATCTTTAAAGTATTTTAGAAAGCTTGTATAACCCTCTAGGATTCCTGGCAATTAGATTCGAGTTTTACTAAGGTTTCAAGTCGAGAAATCGATGGAAAAATCCCGAAAACTATTCGAAATTCGAAAGAGGAAAACAGTCCTATCATCTATATTGGAAGCCAGATTTCGAACAACATATTAAGGTTTTCAAAAATCTAATTAGACACACTTGAAGACAACATATAGGGCATGTAAATCTCATTAATAGTTTTATTTATTGTGGATTAGACAGTAGTAGAAATAGGATTGAAAATCATGAAAAACTTGTTTTCAAAACTAGAAAACCCCTCGATACGACGTACGTCCCGCCAATCCGGGCAACGTGGTCACGAACCGAAGGCATCAAAAGGTGCGTAACGGCTTCATGGTCGTGTGGGCTTTGACGGAATTCAAATTGGTCGCGTGTGCGCGACGAATTTGATGCGTATCCGTCAAAATTTACCGTATCGGCCTCCGTGCAAGTTTTCTAATTACTTTATGCACGTTCGTCAGATCGAGACGAAACTTATGCCAGCAGGACCGTATCATTTTTCTGGTCCTGTATGCCAAGTTTGGTCCAATTCTGCGACAGTTGAATCAGAACGCCGTTCTGTGGGCCCCACAGTCCGATCCAACGGACGATTTTGTGCACGGCACGTCGGAATCCAACTCTGGACATACGGTTAAGTTCGTATCAGAAAACTGAGCCTGTAGACATATAGTTTGACGACTTTAGAGACCATTAACTCTGGCACACTTTTCGGTACAAAACGGGTCCAACGGCGGACATCATTTTTGCCCGAAATTACTGTTTTGCCCATGTGTCCAGAATTGGACTTAAGGACAGGCAATCCTAGCTAATTTGACTATTCTGAGAACGTTAATAATGTTTATTTTAGCATCTGGAGACTTCTGCATGTGTTGACTGATTATGGCTCATTGAGTGGTATAGTATTAATGGTTTCTCCAGCTAAGGACCTCAGGCAAGTGCACTTTCTGATTACTTTCGATTCATAGTAGTCTTTTTATTTCATGTCTATACATATATCTTGCTGCTTGGTGACACGCTCGTCATACGGAGTAGTCGGGAGGGGAAATATCTTAGTAGACATGTGGACTATCCAGAAATATCCCCAAAATGTCTATTCTTGAACGATAGCAGCTGCACACGATACGTGCAGTGAGCTGAATTTACCCCTAGCCGTTCACATGTCGAAATGGATATTTCACACCACCCAGGTAGATGTCTTTTATTTTTTCCTTTTCATCTCCACCGTGCCATGTCATCAGTTACTTTCTAGCTTTCATATTCCATATGTTATTTTCATGTCTTGTTAATTCTATTGTATTTTTGCATTGCCGTCGGTTTGTGAACTTGTTCCATTCCTGACTGGAAACCAATATTTTTCAGGTTTAGCCGCGATCATTCTTAGAACTGGAAAGACATGAGTATGCTGAAGCCGACCTAGATAGTGGAACTAGTTGTCATTTTTATTAAATTGTGAGAACTTTATAATTTCCTTTAATTATAAATGTTGTAAATGTTGTAATAAATTTAGAAAATGTGAATGAGCAATTAAGTTTATTTTGAGCATTTATTTCTTGCGGGCTTGACAGCGTTCTACCGCCGACTCTGCGGCGTAGGCTGGCTTGGACACGTCTCGTATCCGAAAAGCGGGTATGGGTCTTGACAGTTTTCATGGCTTGTATTTCGAACTCATATTTCCTAACGAACTTCTTGAATAATGCAGTGTTCTAATCGGTTGCTTGTACGATTTTAGGTAATACGTAGGCGACGTCTAGCGCTGCCAACAAGTTCTCTCGCCTGAAGTAAACTCAAGGTGAGTGGCTGACCCTTCTCTTCTCGACCCCTTCTTAGGTAAATTGACAGTGTTGTTGCGAATGAAAGAATGAATACAAAGGCACGGGCACGGTAAATGATCAAGTTTTCACAGTGAACGTAGGCAATACCTTAACAACTAAATAATGTCTTAACTCGGTCACTGGACAACTTGTCGACAAGGAGAAAGTTTCCTCGTACGACAAACCAGGGCCACGGGACCGACTCGGCCTAGGAGGAAACACGGTATAGTTGTGCTGGATGATAGCAAGGGTTAGGCGGAGACTTTTAGCGGGGCTCGCTACTTGCGTTGAAAGGGCCCCGACTAACAAAGCTATAAGTCCAGGATGGCTTGTGGTGTAGTGACCAATCACACGTAATATTGCACTTGGTAAGAAAAATTATAACAATTGACAGGGAAGAACATGGTAAGTCTCATAAGGTGTGGCGCGGTCTGTCATGCCCTGCTCCCACAGGAGCGATTGTCCTCGCTAAGGCGTGATGCCGTACGGGCCTAGGTTGCGCCCGTGCAAGGCTATGTCCAGAAATGGCCGATTTGAGCTAGGCAACAGAGTCGCATAGAGTGTCCCCATTTGCAGCAGAAAGTAAATGAACACAAATTGAAGCGAATTCAACACTTTATTGATATTCAAGAAGTTTACAAGCGGCGCTAGGCCGATATTACAAATCGCTCAAGCTCTCTCTCTGAAACATAAAAGGCGTGCCAAGTGGCTTACAACATGGAATGATTCATGGCGATGTTCCGATACATTATGTCCTGTATATGGTGCTCCAGCTCCTTGCAACGCTCCAAGGCTCCAGAGATAGCTCCGCACCTTAGCACGTTCGAGGAAAGCTCCGCACCCGCCGACGTTACCTGCTTCCTGCAAGCAGACTGTGGGGTTATCAGTACATTGTTATGCACTGGTGGGAGGCTAGCTCACCCACGATGCTATTATTACCAAACACGTTCTATTTACTTTTGTGCATCTCTATCATTCATTGTCTTTCTAATCTTTCCTTAGGATTAATTTCATGGCATATTACATAGCCTATCTCGTGTTGCCAATTTCAAGTGTCGCATGGAAATACATACATGACATACCCATACTTACCGTCCGGCTTCCCTGTTTAATGTAAACCAAGTTAGTCAACAATTCATATATTTCAACTTAACATGATTCACGTAAACATTTTAGTGCCAAGGGCGTGCTCCTGCCTTAGATTTTAACGCGTCGTAGGCATGTTTTCAAGTTCAGTTGCACGAAGTACTCCTTATCATTTGGTGCTTTACATTTTAAGCCTATACATAAGGCGCTTCATTCAATTAACTTTAGATTACTTTGATTTCAATGCAAGGGCTTGCACGTGGATTGCCACAGCAAAGTCCACTTAACTCTATATGCACCGGTCGCTGGCACCACAAGCCATTTTGGACATCCAAGCTGTTATATTTCTCAACCAACGTAGGGTGTGGGCTGGCACACACCCCGTTAGTCTCTTAAAAATACTGCTGCACTTACGTCCCCTAGATGGCCAAGTCCACACCCAGGCAACCCGTAAGCCATTTTGATTCCGCCTAGGCCGGCATATCCCCCCTTTGATCATGCCGCGGAATCTTTTTTTCTTTACGATCACAGCATCGCCACCCCTCGCCCGTGCCGTTTGTCTACGACTATTTCGTATTAACTTGTCATAGGCTAACCCATAGCCACAATGCATTATCGACCAGGTTGGCGTCCGTGCAGCGCGGGTAGCGAGCCCCGTTGCACGTGCCCGTCACACCTGTCGCTAACCCTTCCTTTCCTTCTTATCTTTTATTCATTTCTTCATTTCTTTCTTTCACTTGTCCATTCGTTCATTGATTCAATTTCGTATTCATTCTTTCGTTGATTCATTCATTCACTTGTTTGTTTGTTCATTCTTTATTTATACATTATGCAACTTCCCGTGCGGGAGTCGCCTTGGCGATCCATCGGTCCCATAGCCTTTCAATGTTGCTAAACTCTACTCGGAGCGTCTATGTTGATAGTCTTTCCATTTTATTGTTGCAAACCATTCATTGTTTTAGTGTTGAACGCATAAGGGACTTGAACGTAAGCTTGTGCCTTAGCACGAGCGTGGAGCGCAGTACGAGAGTTCTCGTATTTTCCATGTTTCTTTTCCATATTCTATACAAGCATACAAGATGGGATTAATCCCTAGCTAGGTGCGTTGGGTCGTTTTATTAGCATGCGCGGTGTTATCGCCTAGCGATTTCAGTGATAATGTCCGTATTGTTATGTGTCTAGGCTAAGCAAAGACGGGTTCATCGGAGCTGCCCACCTTAGCGATGTTCGCATCGGCCGAGCGCGCCTTTGAAAGTCTAAGTCTGGATTCATCTTGACGGGCCAATGTAAGTCTTGCATCGATTCTTCATCAGGTCGATGCCAACTCTTCGGGTCGACGGCTCGTTTGAGTCGTTGCACTTGCCGTTTGAATCGGCGTTCCGCTAGGACGGAGCGGGTCATTATATAATACACCACTCAAAACAAGTCTCATCCTCGAGACTTCATGAGTGCAGGTCATCCTACCATTCCTTTACTCGTGTCATCGCGTTTTATAGACAATTCTATCGAACGGCTCTATCGTTCGATGGCATCGAACCATGCTTGGTACCTTTCCAAGTTCCGTGTCGCATACGTTTGGTCGATCTTTATTGGATAACTTTTCATTCATTTTAGATTTGATGACACTTATTCAATTCAGGTGTTTCTTCCACTTGGTTGCTTTTTCGACGTATCATGGTACTGAAACGGTCGCATGAGGTACGTTGTAATTCGTCAAACACGAAAGTCGTAGGCTGAGGCAAACTCACTCATTTGTTCATGTAAAACCCCTAAATTTCTACTGTATTTTTTTTAATTTTTGGTACTGATTTAAAATTTGTATTGTACGTCGCATAATTGTATTATACGTCATGCGCGACATTTTGATTTTCGAAATTGCTCGACGAGTGCGAATATGTGCGAGCGTACATATTTTTAGAAAAACATTTTTATTTTATTTCAAAATATTATATAATTATTATTCTTGCTATAAAAAGCCTTTTTTGTTTTAGCAATTATTAATCATAAATAATATTTTATTATATACTAGGAAAAGCATGTATGCATTATTTGTGCATACATATATTTCGTAATTATTTATCGGTCTCTTTTAAATAAAAATATAATTTTCAAAATTTATTAAAATTAATATTTTATTATTCAAAAAGATATTTAAATATTTATTATTTTCAAAATTATTATTATAGGTATTTTGGAAAATACATTTTTGAATTTTATTGGCGATTTAAATCTTGAATTGATTCCATGAATTTATTTAAATAGTTAAATATTGAAGTTTGAATTATCCCATTTGATTTTGAGCTAAAAAATAAATTAGATTTAAAATTTTGATTTGTATTTGGATTGGATTTAAATTGATTTAAATTAAATTACGAATATTCTATTTTGGGTTTAAACTATTCCAATTTATATCCAATTGGGTATTCCCACATCCTATATAAAGGCAGGTACTCCTCCAAAATTTTCTACCATAACACATCCAAAAATTTGTGCACCGTGTCTGTGTCCATACCCCCATCCACTATAATTCTATTTTATACAAATACAATCTCTCTTCCCTTCTCCTTCTCCGACAACCCTAGAAATCCCCGCCATGTCTCGTAGGACACGGCGATTCCCCAAACCCCCTCGCCGCCATCAGCGACCGCAGCACCCCGACTCTGCCTCATTAAACCAACATCACCATCATCCCAGCCTTCCACCGCTCCCTGTCACGGCAGTCGTCCCTCCGCTTTCCTAATGGAACACCCAACCAACACCACCGACCACCGGTCATCGTCCCCGGCAATTCCTTCCCCGCCACCTTCCCGAAAACCCCCAACAAAGAAAAAGGAATAGAGGGAATCCGAACCCTTACCTCCCTCATCGCCGTCGAAACCTCCGCTACGCGTCCATACCACCGCGCCGTGCAGGCCAGACGGGTCGTCGACAGCCTTCATCTGCCATTATGCCTGACGATCTGGCCAGATAGCTCCGACCAGCGGGTTCCCCAAGACCCGCGAGCAGCTCCCTCTCCGCCAGCGTACGGGACGCCGCCTCCGATCTCCGTTGCTGGTGTCCGCGCGTGACCCGATCCCCCACGGCCGCCGTCATCACGGCTGCGCCTCCATCACCGCGGCGTCCCAGGGCTTCCCAGCGCTGCACGTGCGAGCAGCCCCTTCCCGCGGACCGCGCGCCGCCCAAGGTCGCTTCTCCTCCGCCCGGCGCCGACTGCCTCCTCTCCATTCAGCAACCCTAGCCACCACTCTCCATTCGCCCGTCCGCCTCCCCCTTCGCCACGAGCGACGAGCGCCGCCCGAGTCCAAGCAGCGCAGCTTCCGTCCAGCCGGACCCCGACGTCGGTGAGTCTCGCGCCGCCACGCATCCAGCGCGCGGACCTCCACGAGATCAGCACCGGTCCGCCGCCCTTCCTTTCCTTCCGGCGTCGCACACCGCCGCCGCCGCCCGGTAATCCCCTTTTCCCCCACTCATTCCTTATCCCCCTCTCTCTTTAGTTAACAAAAGGGAACAGCCCTTTTTAATGTATATTATTATTATTATTATTATTATTATTATTATTATTTTCACTGCTGTTATTGTTATTATTATATTTGTTGTTGTTATTATTATTATCATCATCATTATTATTATTATTATTATGATTATTATGATTATTATTATTATTAACATATAGTTTCAGAAGTTTATATTATTATTATTATTATTATTATCATTATTATTATTATTATTATAATATTATTATTTTGCCAACTGATATTGCTATTATATGATTCTTATTATTATTAACATTGTTATTGATATTACTAAAACTTATTTTTGGAGGGATATATACACTATCAATATTTTGACAATTTGGGACTTCTAAACTGATTTTTAGGATTTTTCCAAAATACTTTACATATATTATTTTGACCCAATATTAGTAATGATCTTTTATTTCTCGTTATAGTAGAGGTAGATATTTTCTTAAACAGATTTCAAATTTCAAATATTCATTAAAGTTTTAAATAATTGTTCTTCAAGTATTTATATATGGATATATAATAAAAATGTAGTTTCCTAAAATTTTGATATATGTATATATAGATTATTTTCAAGTAGTTATTAGAATTAATTTGGCTAATAAAAGATATTTTCAAGTAGTATAAATATTTCATGAAAGGGTATAAATACTTTTCTTCGCACATCCTCACTGTCTGTCAACCTTAATCATAACTAATTTCAAATTTATCTTTTCTCGCAAATTTGAACATGTTGCGTCAACCATGGCTATTGGACAGAACATGACTTGTTGGATCATTGCACCACATCAAGCGACCCACCAGGCAAGACACCTTGCCACTACTATTTAAATTTCCTGCTCAATAACATACATGTTGTGTTTATTTTCAAGTTGTTTTCTTTTAAATTATATGTAGATAAAAATTACTATATTTGTGCAATTGACTTAGAGTTAAAGGACCACCGTATGTTTAAGTGCATCTCATGAACTGTCACGATGTGCCATGGGTTGTGTGTGAGCTGCGAGTCGTATATAGCTTCGGACTTGCGTATCGACCGTACATCGGTGCGTAAAGGCCGTACGTTAGGATGTAACTGCTAATAGATTTTTGGTAGAAGACTTGGCAGTTATTAAGGATTAAACAGTATCGTGGAGGCGACACATGTATAGTATCATTGGAAGGGAGGAAGACAGTTATTAGCGTAGGGGCTACCTGTTCAGTACACATATAGATTTGGGCCGATAGTATCTCGGATGAGCGCTACTTACTGCCCCGGGGCCGATAGTTCTCGTATGAGAGCTACTTTCTGCCCATAGTTGATAGTGCCTCTTATGAGCGCTACCTACTACTACTCTCTCTCCATCTATGCTGAACACTATAAGCTCCTGCGTAGAACGTTGTCTTCTCAAAGTATATATCACATAGAATGGTTAGGAACCTTTACGCATGTATATTTCTATTGAGCTCTTACTATTCAGTTTATGGCATGATATTATGTGTCTTGTTACGTCCCTCTGAGGACCTGGTTTTTCTCCAGGTGTGTGTTTTCGTGATTTCTTGCAGGTGCTCTAGCTAAGGCCATTCCTTCCTTCATGATGACTGCTTTTGGACTTGTCATTACTTCGCTCGACCAATCACTTTCTTTGTATATGTCACGCCCCAGAACCAGAATACTGGAGAGCGGGGGCAGATATAGCCAGCTACGTATATTGAAATGGAAGACCACCTCGATATACGGTCACGGCTGTCTAGAAACATGAGGGTTTACTACAAGCCAACGGTCTCTTATGATCATGAACAAGCCTAATATCTCAATCACAAGCAAGTAAGTAAGGTCGCAAGATGTATGATCATTAAATATACAATAATAAGGCATCCCAAATATCACATATTCAGCTGATCATGAAGCTAGTCGTACAAAATGTGGGGACTAGCAAGAGTTAAGTCATACATGATCAACCCTAGGATTTGTTAATCATGTTTACAGCCCGTAGGCAGACAATACGTAAAGTGCATCGAGCTAACATGTGCTCGTCGGCTAAACGCCTTAAAAGAATAGTTTTACAATAGAGTGAGCGAAACAAAATAGAAAACCCACTCGTAGCCCGGGTTCCTTCTAGTCGCCACCATTGGGCTGGAAGCTTGGTAGATCCTCGGGAGCTGCTCCGAAATCTGGCCACACAAAACCAGCTGGGTCAACCCCAGAAAGAGCAAGTGCCACAAGGGGGCCACAAAATAAGAACAAAAGCCAGCAATTAGCACAAGAAAATATAATATTTAAAACTAGAATTACGAAAACATGTCAGTATGATATACGACGAGATAACCATGGAACTATTCCGACAGCCAGGTTACAACCCGTAAACCAAACAAGGACCGGGGTTGTAACCCTTCGTCTGAACAGAACTTGGTTTCCCACCATTTATCGGCAAGATAATAGTGCAAGAAATTTAAGACAGAAAGCAATCTGGTACTGGATCAAGACATGGCTAAACTGGTTATACCTCATTCAATCAATCACGGCCAAGCAGATACTACGGCTTACTACTTTAACTAACTAGGGTTATCACAGGCCTAATTACTAACAAGATGCAGTGAGATTGTTCCACAGCCACAAGCCCTGCAGACCATCCAGGTTACCCAGGACGAAAGATTAGGGTTGAATTCAGGTGGGTGGGTACATCGCCCAGAAGGCAAATGTACCCTTAGGTGACTTAGAGGGTACAACACGCGACGGTGTGCTGGAAATGTGCCCTACTCGACGGCAGGCTACAGATCCCAAGAGCGCCCAGGTAACGGGATTGCCTGTAGCTGTGTCATCTCTTCATGACTACTGTGTTATTCTAGTTATTAACCTTAATCCATTTTAGTAGGTACTCCTGACCGTGGTACTCAGGAGTCCCATCCTAGACATGATGCAAGACAGGACAAGTGGGTTAACAAGCAAGCAAGAAAGAACCACCCACGGTGTCAAGACAGGTCAAGTTAAGTTATCAAGTCATGTCAAGTCAGAAGTGCGCCGCCACGGGCCACTTATCAAGTTATCAAGATAAATCATGTCAGGTGGGCTGTCGGGAGTGCACCACTACGGGTCACTGTCGTGTTATGCTAGTTCATTGTCATACCAGGCCATGTGCAATAGTCATTCCAAACACATTAAGTAAAATCAAGTTCATGACAAAAGGCGTAAGGATATAAAATGGGCATAAAATATCTAATAAAATATCAAAAGACAGGGTTATAAAAGAGCCAAGCTTAAAGAAATAAAACTAAAACTCCAAGAGCCAATGGGTTAAGCAAAGGGATCAAGGGGCAGCATACGTGCAAAAGCACGCACGCAAGGATCGCTCAAGTCTGCGTACCAAGGCACACTCAAGGGGAGCAGCGTACGTAAAAGTCACGCACGCTCAAGGGGAGCAGCTGCGTGAAAGTCACGCACGCTCAAGGGAGCAGCTGCGTGAAAGTCACGCACGCTCAAGGGAGCAGCTGCGTGAAAAGTCACGCACGCTCAAGGGAGCAGCTGCGTGAAAAGTCACGCACGCTTAAGGAGACACGCTTCTAATAGGAAGCATACTCAAGTCAGCGTACGCAGCACTAAAGAGCGCACGTAGCTCAGTGTGCGTGAGTTAAACAGCTCTGCACACTGCTCACTATCTTCTCCAAACAGCAAGAACACCATGGATGAACCTAAAGCTTACAAGCATCATAACTTGGCCATCCGAACTCCAAATCCGGATTTCCAAAGTTCCAACTGGAGTGAAACTGAATGCTCTTCCACATGGAAACATCAAAACCCATGAAAATCCAACCAAAATAGCTCAAACCATGCCAAATCCGAAAATAGGAAAAACCTAGATCTAGAACAATGGAGACTTCACATCACAAAATACCAAGACCTAATATTGATCACCATGTCCTACTCTAGCAAATAGACAAATAAAAGAGGGCTCTCATGTAGTGGCAAGGTGCACTTGCCTAGGGTTAGGAGAGTTGTAGAGGAAGGAGAAGAAGAAGAAGAAGGAAATTAATGGTAGAAGTTATGAGGAGAGAGAGTGGTAGGTGGGGGTTATAAAGAGGGTGAGTTGTGGTGGGTTAAGGGGTAGCATAGGTTAAGGTGATCCAACTCACAAAAACCGAACCAATCCAAATAAAACCGAGCCATGCCAAAACCAAAATACGAGAAATACCAAAACTCCACAAGTTGAGAAAAATAAAAAATACATGCCAAAATCCAGATACGAGTATAAATACGAAATACGGGAAATACATGAAATGAGGATGACAGTATATTTCTTCTCTATTTAAATTAGTTGGTAGTGGACTTTGTCTCCGCCCAACGATTGTATCATAAATATTCAAGTTGATTTCTATATTATTAATCCTTTCATTGTGGATGAGATTTAGTTGTCTTGGATTACTACATTTACAGCTTATGTATACATACGAGGTCCATGTATTTCGTATGTATACAGCTGGCATGTCTACGTACTTGGTCCTACATATTTTGGGACTAGGGCGTTACAGTTCATGTGCATCTCAACACCCACTTACAGCTGCATTCAAGTTCATCATATCGCTGAGTTTGGATCGTGCACGCATTCAAGGCGTCCCCCGAATACGTGCATTTCAACCAAGCTTGGCGACTAGCAAAGTCGGACAAGCTACTCGTGATAGTTTTGATTTGCCGATCATTTTTGCTAACTTCGATTTAAAACCGAATTCATGTGTATATCACATATCGTTTATCTCGGTCCTCGAGATTATCCGATTCGCTTCTCAAGCGCTCTTGTCAATGAAATCAATACGATTTTTTTTAGCGGGTCGACCAAGTCTAAGTAATTTTCGTCCGATTCAAGACCAAGTATTGTACTATCGTCGAGTACGTCTTCCGATCAATGATTCAATTCGTTATCTCAACTTTACTGCGCATCATCCATTCCTATCATTCGCTTTGTTTGGGGCCAATCTCATCGTCGTTCACGCACACTCCCTGTTACCCGTCCTACTCTAAGTCTTACTGCCCAAAGTCAATTGTCCGTCCAGATGATGTTGTAATGTCAATCGCACAGGTTCAATCACTCGGCATAGGGCCGTCCGCCTATCCGCTAGGCCATTTCTTAAGGCTAAGTCAATGTCAGGATTAGAATCATAGTTTCCCAACAATAATGCCAATACTGACCCCAATCCTAGGGTCAAACCAAAGTCGGTAGTGCAAGATTTTCCTACCCAAGCTCGCGTCACTCAGATTTCTAAACATCGAAACATCGAGGATGGTCACCTAATCCGCATCAAGACTTACGTTGCACATATTCAATTTCGTTCAATCACCTGTTATAACTAATTCATGTATTCGATCACGAGGTCATCCAGCTCGACAATACATTGCGCTCCAATCTCACGCGAGTCCGATTATCCACGACGGTTCATGAATCACCATGCAATGCTCCCGCAGAATAATTATTCTCATCAAGGCGTAACTCTTGTTTGAGTTTTAGACTAACCCATTCTCGATACGCAGATTGGACCTACTCAATCCTCAAGTTCAATTCTTCAAGCACAAAATTCATTCTCGAGTCCACCTTCGCGTCAAACCACAAGTCGAAGCAATCAGATTACCATGCCATCCAAGTTCAATTACTCCCGCTGTATGAATCACCATATCAGCGCTCACGCGGAGTGATCGTCATAATCCGGCGCGACGCATGTGCGAGGCTGGAGTTGCACTCGCATAAGACAAGAACGTCAACGTTGTGGTTGTCAACGAAGCAAATCCAAGTATTCACATTTTCATCCAAGCCAAATCAATTTGATAGTCTGACCGTCATGCGTTCAACTAGAAAATCCTCGAACCGAATCTATCTTTTTCTCGACACATTTTTAACATCCCAAGTATAGCATCCAACGGAACAATGACATTTGCACGACCGTCATTCGTCCAGTCAGAGTACTCCTGAGTTATCGTATATCGATCTTTGATACGCCTCAATACCATTGACGGTATGCGTAACCTGACGATCTTCCTTTGCAACCGATTTCGAGTCGTACGTTGATACTGTTGTCCGAGTTAGATATTTTATAATTTCTTCGATATTCGAGATCAAGTTTTGATCACTATTCCTCAAGCTAGTTTCAAGATCGTTGTCCAAACTCAAGTCACAATCTATTTGAATCAATCCAAAATCGTGCGCGTGATCCTCTAAGTTTCCTCGATCAAGACCATTCATTTTCATTCATCATTTCGAATCATTTTCTAACTTGCGTTGCCCATTGACAAGTTGTCCGAATGACATCTCGTTCGGGACATTCGAAGTCACGACCAACTAAGCGTGACGCGTTCTAAGGCTTTGTGCGATCGCATCGCCTCGCCGACATACCCGTTCTATCCGTATATCTTGTAGTCTCACTCGAACAATTTCTATAACGTCCATACACCACTCAGGGTTCGAGCCACTCGACTAGTCGTCGACACTCTTTTTTATTCTTCTCCGAACCTATCACATACACCACTCGGATTCAAGCCATACGATCTAGTCTTCAATCACGTTCGCGTCATGCGCTAAGACATCCTTCAGATTCGTTCAACGAATCTCTAGCGTAATCGCTCATGTCACCTCGACGTACTAAGTCGTTCGCATTAATCCTCAAAATCTAAGTCAATCTTTCGTGCACGCCTAAGCGTTAGTTTGATAGTGTTCCTATCGATATACACTCTAAGTGTAGCTTCGTTCCCGACCGAGCGGTACTTGATATCGCTCGCAACTCGATTGCACCAAAAGTCGAGGTGCGCGACACGCGGCACAACATAACCAAAAAGGTCATGTGTATAGCTATCCCGTGCGAACAATATTCGAGTTCGCATGCTCACTTATTCTCGTTCGAGCGATAATCGATCTCACTCGCAACTCGTTTGCACCAGAGGGTCTAGGTGCGCGATACTCTGCACCACTTAGCCAAAAGGTTGCATGTATAACCATCCCGTTCGAACTATAGTTTGGTCTCGTGTACTCGTTTGCTGTCAGCGTAAGCTCATTTAAGCACGCACTGCGTTTGCTAACTCTTAGCATCGGTTCCTTCCAACTCAAGTCCGTTGTGGTGGCACAAAGGCCTTCGCCTATCGATCCCGTCCAACCGAGTAATCGTACGAGCTTTTAAAAATATTAGACTTATTGTATGGAACATCCCAAGGCACAACGAGAGAGAGCGTACACTTCTTTTTCCAACGACGAGCTTTCAAAACTGAAAAAATTGAAATGATGTCCAAGGACGTGAAGCCGTGCTCTAATACCAATCTGTCATGTCCCGCTTCCACAGGAGCGATCGTCCTCGGTAAGGCGTGATGCCGCACGGGTCTAGGTTGCGCCCGTACAAGGTTATGTTTAGAAACGGTCGATTTGAGCTAGGCCACAGAGTCGCACAGAGTGTCTCCATTTGCAATGGAAAGTAAATGAACACAAATTGAAGCGAATTCAACACTTTATTGATATTCAAGAAGTTTACAAGCGGCGCTAGACCGATATTACAAATCGCTCAAGCTCTCTCTCTCTGAAACATAAAAGGCGTGCCAAGTGGCTTACAATATGGAATGATTCATGGCGATGTTCCGATACATTATGTCTTGTATATGGTGCTCCAGCTTCTTGCAACGCTCCAAGGCTCCAGAGATAGCTCCGTGCCTTAGCACGTTCGAAGAAAGCTCCGCACCCGCCGACGTTACCTGCTTCCTGCAAGCAGACTGTGGGGTTATCAGTACATTGTTATGCACTGGTGGGGAGGCTAGCTCGCCCACAATGCTATCATTACCAAACACATTCTATTTACTTTTGTGCATCTATCATTCATTGTCTTTCTAATCTTGCCTTAGGATCAATTTCATGGCATATTACATAGCCTATCTCGTGTTACCAATTTCAAGTGTCACATGGAAATACATACATGACTTATCCATACTTACCGTCCGGCCTTCCATGTTCAATGTAAACCAAGTTAGTCAACAATTCATATATTTCAACTTAACATGATTCACGTAGACATTTTAGTGCCTAGGGCGTGCTCCTGCCTTAGATTTTAACGCGTCGTAGGCATGTTTTCAAGTTCATTTGCACGAGTACTCCTTATCATTTGGTGCTTTACATTTCAAGCCTATACATAAGGCGCTTCATTCAATTAACTTTAGACTACTTTGATTTCAATACAAGGGCTTGTACGTGGATTGCCACCAGTAAAGCCTACTTAACTCTATATACACCGGTTGCTGGCACCACAAGCCATTTTGGACATCCAAGCCGTTGTATTTCTCAACCAACGTAGGGTGCGGGCTGGCACACACCCCGTTAGTCTCTTAAAAATACTGCTGCACTTACGTCCCCTGGATGGCCAAGTCCACACCCAGGCAGCCCGTAAGCTATTTTGATTCCGCCTAGGCCGGCATATCCTCCCTTTGATCATGCCGCGGAATCCCTTTTTCTTTACGGTCACGGCATCGCCACCCCTCGCCCGTGCCGTTTGTCCACGACCATTTCGTATTAACTTGTCATAGGCTAACCCATAGCCACAATGCGTTATCGACCAGGTTGGCGTCCGTGCAGCACGGGTAGCGAGCCCTGTTGCACGTGCCCGTCACACCTGTCGCTGACCATTCTTTTCCTTCTTATCTTTTATTTATTTCTTCATTTCTTTCTTTCACTTGTCCATTCGTTCATTGATTCAATTTCATATTTATCCTTTCGTTGATTCATTCATTCACTTGTTTGTTCGTTCATTCTTCATTTATACATTATGCAACTTCCCGTGCGGGAGTTACCTTGGCGACCCATCGGTCCCATAGCCTTTCAATATTGCTAAACTCTACTCGGAGTGACTATGTTGATAGTCTTCCCGTTTCATTATTGTAAACCATTCATTGTTTCATTGTTGAACTCATAAGGGACTTGAACTTAAGCTTGTGCCTTAGCACGAGCGTAGAGCGCGGTGCGAGAGTTCTCGTATTTTCCATATTTCTTTTTCATATTCTATACAAGCATACAAGATGGGATTAATCCCATAGCTAGGTACGTTGGGTCATTTTATTAGCATGCGCGGTGTTATCGCCTAACGATTTCAATGATAGTGTCCGTATTGTTATGTGTCTAGGCTAAGCAAAGACGGGTTCATCCCAGCCACCCACCTTAGCGATGTTCGCATCGGCCGAGCGATACTCCGAGCGCGCCTTTGAAAGTCTAAGTGTGGATTCATCTTGACGGGCCAATGTAAGTCTTGCATCGATTCTTCATCAGGTCGATGCCAACTCTTCGGTTCGACGGCTCGTTTGAGTCGTTGCACTTGTCGTTTGAATCGACGTTCCGCTAGGGCGGAGCGGGTCATTACACGGTCCGCCGTGGGTAAGTCTCAACGTATTTCATATTATGCTTGTCATATGCTCGTTTGAAATTTATTAGGATGGTTAGAAACATTCACAAGCTAAGTCTTATAAACTCTTCAACCAAATGAGAGCGTAGAACTTAAATAGCCACGCACAGTATAAAGTGTAATATACTGATCCTCGCTCTCCACGCAGGTACCCCGAACCATGAAGGACGTGCCACTTAAAGCTTAAGGCGACGTGAACCCTTTTGAAGCCTCGTCCGCATATGAAGGCTTGTGTTCTAAAATCCTTTTTAAGACTCCGCACTCAGTACAAAGAAGAATAAATGGCGACTCGGCTTCCCTCGATCACAGGTGGAAAGTATAACTATTTTGCTTGTAAAAAGGGATGTAATGTATGGAACGACTATCTCATCAGCGTTTATTTTGTAAGTCGAGTCAAGTTGTAGCCCGCGCGACAATGATTGTAATGGAGTCAATGTAAATGAAGTTTATTATCAATGAAAAGTCTACTTCTATTTCAAATGTGTCAACCAATTTCTCTGCGTACTCTAACTTGATGTTGTATTTCTGATGACCTTATGACTACGCATTGTGCGATCGCAACTTAGGTTCGTACGGCATCACGCCCGGGGGACGACTATTGATTCTACGAAATCGGGGCATGACAGGTTGGTCTTGGCAACAATATGGGTTTGATGAGCTGTCATTGTTGGACATGTATCTTGGGTATGTTCGTTGTCATTAATATTAGAGGTAGAAGTGGACACAATAATCTCTCTTATGACAAAGTGGAGTTTCATGTCATGGATTACACCAAAAAAACCTATAAAGCTTTCATAAAGTCCCTACGAACACACTTAAGTAGTAGAACTAATGAGTATAATATTCTATTGATGCATGCTCCATCCGATTTCCAAGAGTTGCTCTTAGTGAAACTATTTTATTAGGACAATGAGCCGATCACGTTAGTGGTGAATCTTACCAATGCATATGTGATAGCTTATCAAGGTCAAAATTGTTACTACTTGTTTGTTAATACTCCTGAGAATCCTCAACTTTATGCTAGCAACCCACCTAAGCTTTCTTTTGAAGGCAACTATACAGAACTTCCACGAGTTGTAAGAGAAAATAGAAAAAAATTTGATTTGGGAATCACTGAACTAGCACAAGCAATCTTAACTCTCTACAATTGGTCTCCTCCTTAGGTAGAAACATTCGTGGCTCATTCCCTTATTATTTTAATTCTAAATGGTCCCTGAGGCAGTACGATTCAGAGTAATTGAGCAACGAGCTCGTCGAAACATTATACGATTAGGTCGTTACGACAATTTTTGTCGTAATGGCCTGCTCGTATAATATTTTGACGAATACGATACTCAATCATTCTGAATTGTGCTGCCTTGGAGACCATTTGGATCAAAACAATAAGGAAATGAACCACAGAGGTTTCCTCCTATGGCGATGAATAGTAGTAGAGAGTTAAGATTGCTTGTGCTAGTTTATTGATTCTCAAATCAAAATTTTCTCTATTTTCTCTTACAACTTGTTGAAGTTCTGTATAGTTGCCTTCAAAAGAAAGCTTGGTGGGTTGCTAGCATAAAGTTGAGGATTCTCAGGAGTATCAATAAGCAAGTAGTAACAATTTTTGAGCTTGATAAGCTATCACGTATGCATTGGTAACAATTTTGAGCTTGGTGCAATACATGACACGGAACTCCATTTTTTATATATGGGAGATTATTGTGTCCTCCTCCCTCTCTAGTCACCGATAACGACGATGACCATACCCAAGCTTCAGGTGTTATGCCCCGCTCCACTTGGTTTTTGAGATGGTTCACTATAAGAAAAATAGCCTTTCCTGACGATTAATTTCTCGACATTCATGAAAAACTGTCAAGGAAATAGATTATCTTGACGGTTTTAGCCTTGCGTCAAGAAATGCCTTGTTTTATGTCAACCTAGCAATTTTATAGCATAATAGTTGACGATTTTAGAGGATCCGTCAAGAAAGAACCTTTTATTTATTTGCGGTTCGGTAATAACCATCAACTAATATATGTGCAAAAATATTGGCGCAATTTTTTCAGCTGCCATTTTGGTAATTTTTTTGAATTTTATTTTATTGTAGATCTATGTTGACGGTTGTCACTCAATCCCATTTTATTTATTTTCCGATCCTCTCCTCTCCTCTTTATTTCTCCACTAGCAAATGGAGAAGGAGAGCCTAAACCAAGAAATTGTTCTCCATCCTCTTCTTCCTCTTCTTTCTCTTTCTCCTCCTTTATCAATCCTAAAACCCTAATCTCCAAATCCATCCAATGTCATCCCCAAACCATAACCCTAGATCCATCGGGGGGGAAGAGGATCTTCAAATCAAAGCTTTCAGAGAGGTCCGCTCGGAGCATATCGCCCAGGCCTCAAGGAGCGTTCGCGCGGCCTTGGCGTGGCTGAAGAGGCAGGCGTAGTAGAGGGAGACGGAGTCCCAACGATCCCTGGCATTGATGTTGATGCCGCCGGCGTCGAGGATGGCGCGGAGGCGGAAGACGTCGCCGGCGCGGGAGGCAGAGAAGATGTCCCCCGTGGGGACCTTCATAAGGGGGGTGAAGGGGCAGAGGTCCTCCGGGTCAAGGTCGAAGGACTCGAGGGTGGGGTCCGGGGAGACCATGGGCTGCTCTGCTCTCGGGGTAGGGTTTGTTGGCTTGGGCCATTTTGTTTCATATGTACTCTTCTTTTTCTTAAGGTTTATGATATCTAAGTTTTTCTCCACTCTCTACTTTGGTTGGGATTACTAGTTATTTTTTACTTGCTTTTTCTTTTGGTGGGTTAGAGTTTTACTGATACTTGCTTGTTTATACAAATGTCTACTTGGTTGTTGCTTTTGGTGGCTTGTTGACAGTTTGTGGGGTCTCCTTTGATTTTTAATATACAAAGGTTGGGTGTGGATGATATTATACTCCTGGACTTGTTATTTTTTGTATTTGGACATGGTTGATACTATAATCTTGGACTTTTTGGTGGCTTGGTTGATTCAACTGATATCACATTTTGTTAGTCATCCTAATTTCTTTTTAAATTGTTGAACTCAACAAAGATTATCTTTTTTCCCTAAAGGGGAGTTACTTATTTGGTGCTAGACTTGCAAGTTTTAGCTTGCTTGGGACTTGACAAGGCACAATAAGCATCTAACAGATCAATGCAGGTAAAATTATTTAAGGTTTTTTCTCCTCTTTTGGATGAAATGGTCGGTGCCCATGATTTTTCATTGTTTGAAGGAAACTCCATAAGCTAGTCAGTTCTTGATAGATGTAAATATGTAACTATATTGGCCTCTGATTTTTCATTTACTGAATGTAACCAAGGAGCGAGTGAACCTAAGCCAACATTAGTATTTTTTATTAATTTTTGCTAAGAAGAAAATGTGCCAACATATTTTCTGCATATTAATTTTTTGTGAACAGTTTGAGACTAGAAATTGATTACTGTATTAACTTGTAGGCCTTGTGATTATTTCATTTTGTTCTCAGTTATCAATTTATATAAACATTTGCACATAAATATTTAAATATATTTCTTTTCTTCTTTCAGGAACTACAAAGAAAATGGAGGTGCTGTTAATATGGGAGGGATATGCTCCGACCGGATTTGCTACCTATTTTGGTATTATTTGTATAATTATCAGTTTTTGATGTTTAAGGTGTATGAAAACTACATACTTTGGATGGATATGTTTGTGGTTGGACAAGTGTTGGATGTATTGGAAGTTTGTGGTTTATGAACAATATACAGTTTATTAATATAAAAATTGAGTTTTATAGTTATTTGATGTATGTATATCTTCTGGATTATTAATATTATGTGTGTGTTCGATTCATAATATATAATTATGAATGTAATTTTTGCTATACAAAAGTTAGCTTCTCCTAACGGTTATAAAATGTCAACTATTAACTCAAACCTGCTGTATGAGGACCTTTCATTGACGGTTTTTAACCGACATCTAGGCCGTAGTCAAGAAAAGTTTTTGCCTACATTGACGGTTTTTTAAAACTGGTTTATTAACGGCTAAAAAGGTAAAGAAAACTATTTCATATGACGGCCAAAAACCGTCAAGAAAAGTCCTGCCAGCGACCATCAAGAAAAGTGGGGGACTTTTCTTGACTCTGGTCTACTTGACGGATCCGCAACCGTCAAGATACCCCTTTTTGATGGAAAAAACCGTCAAGAAAAGCCTTTTTTCTTGTAGTGGTTTGTCAGCTTGACGGTCGTTTACTTTTAGTTTCGATCAGAGGATTTGCTTTAGAGTTCTGCTCAGTGATGCACATAGTCGCCTTCAAGTGGGTAATTTTGATGAACCTTTCTTTGCTTTACATTCACATAATAAATAATGCTACTATTTTCTATTGTTATGCCATGAGATAGTAATACTAATAATAAAAGAGACGAACTCACATAGATAAGAGAGTAATCTCTCTCTGGATTATGAGTAAGTTATTACTTAATTACGGGGAAGGATATCGATTGTTGGTAAGAATCACCAAAATAGTAAAAATTATGATATTATTTCCTAACAATGTCTCATGCAGGCAGAGTAAGTATTGTTCAAATATAGGGATGCCTAAATGACCGTAGGCAAGATTCACCAATGGGTATAACATATATGCTTTTAAATTCTATTGGTTATGAACAAATGCATGTTTTACTTTCCATCAGATATAAACTGCTAATTGACCCTAAGATAACTAAAAGGCACTTCTTATAATGCTCCTATCACATGATTACTTAGCGTTGTCTTCTTAGGTGAGTTGGGCAGCATCGCTCACCAATACACAATAATATATTGACCCATATTTGTGTGCATCTTTACAATGTATGTGTATGGGGGAATCATTTGATCAGTGTTGTGGCATCGATGAATCAGATGGTGTGTAGAAGCTCTTCTAACAAGATGATGTCTTCTGCTATACATGACATAATGTATGGAACATTATAATTCGATTATACTCGTGAGATTGTAAGTCAAGCCGGCACATCCAGTTGTAAGTCAATGTGACAAGTTCATTGTAAGCCAAGTCGGCGAGTTCAGTGCAAGCCTAAATGGCAAGTATTTCAATTGGTTATCAAGAGCCCTTTTGTAATTGGTTGTGAACTTTGTATTATGCTATAAGCCCTATACTTCAGTGCAAATATCCATAAAGAGACATATTTGTACATATCTTATTATGATTTCAAGTTATCTACTTAGTTCCGCTGCAATCTCGTTGTTCTCTGAGAAAAACCGGTAACTTTAATAGTTTTGTCTTGTATAAGTGCAATCTAGACTTGTACGGCATCATGCGGCTCACGCCAAGTGGCTAGTTTTCGATTCTCAGAAATTGGTGCATAACATCGAACAACAACTGCAGGTGGCATCTGAGAGGGGCTTCTACGCGTATGGCATCCTTGCGAGACGTCTATTCAGTTGCTTCAGTAGTGTAACCACCCACTTAATGAGGGGTACAATAGTAACCTCCCACTCAATAGATTGTTAATTAATGCCCATTATGGGTAGTGGCTGCTAAGGGGAGTGGCTCTCATAGATATAGTTTGTGTTCTTCTCTTGTGAGCTATATATATATATATATATATATATATATATATATATATATATATATATATATATATATATGTGTGTGTGTGTGTGTGTGTGTGTGTGTGTGTGTGTTGTGAGAGTGAGAAGCCTTAATAGTAAAAGAGGAGCAACGAGGTACTGTTATCCCAGTGTGGATTTCAATACATTCCAAAGTGGCAAAGTGAGCGTTCCAGAAGTTCTTACTTTAAAACTTGTTGGTTTCTCGGAGCAGATAGACGAAAAAAGGCCGAATCTTGCGTTGAGCAACAATGATTTTGATCACTCCAGCGAGTTGTCAACTTCAATTTTTCTTTTTCTCATTCTCTTTGTGTCTTGTAACAAGGATTGTAATGTTGCATTTAGTTCAAGTTTCTATTTGGAATTTCATGTTGCAAGTCGATGCAATTTTCTCTTCTTCAACGTTGTTGTAATTTTTTTTGTTTGCTACGTACATTATACGTCCATTGTAACTTCGGTAATAAAGTTTTTTTCCCCTTCCATATGGGAAGTTGGAATTGCAAACAATGAACATAGGCATGTGATGTAAACCCCCTTCCTGAAATTTTGTTTATTTTTTTTACAAACCAATTAATTTAAATATTTTTCCCAATACCTTCATTATCAATTATTGTTACTATCATTTATCTTTTTTAAGCTATCATAGCTAAGTAAATTCACGATATATAATTGAATTCTACTAAATTATTTCTATTAGTTGTACTAGTGCGTGTACTCGTGCAACACACGGGTCAGAACAACTATCATTTAGTTTTTTTTTTCTATGTATGAGAAAAAACCTTGAAGAAGAAGAACAAAGAAATGATGAATCATAAAAAAATGGAAAAAAAAATCTGAAAAAAAATGAAAACAAAAAAATCATTAAAAAAACAAAAAAAAATGTTTAAATGGAAACAAAACAAAAGACAAATTTTTTTCTAAAATAGTCATGATAGATAAGGATGTAGAAAAAACAGATGCTACAGAAGAATAAGAATATAATCTTACCACTTGAAAGTTGTATAATTAAACCATATTCGATCATAAAGCAATAATGGGGAATGTATTGGAATCTAATAACATATATGAGAAGTTGGTTGAAAACTCCTACATCATAACAAATATTCAACGAATATGAATATGGTGTTTATGTCTAGCTTAGTGATCATAGGCTATTGATGATGAACACGATATTTTTAGTCAATAAGTAGTAACCTTAATATATGATGGGTTTGTTTGGTTGTTCGACTGTATATATTACTTTGAAAGCAAAATAAGAACTTAAAAATAAACAAACAAAAACTTTTAAAAAAACTCAAACAACAAAAAATCAACAAAGTGACCACACACAAAACATTGGATCCTTAAAATTTCTCTAAGAAACACCTATAATTACATCATATCCAACAAATAAAGCCATCAGATCTAAAGCTATGATCACTAAAATCAAAATAAATATCAAAAATATTAAAATGATAGTTCTCATTACAAAATCAAAACCCTAAAAAAACTTAACAATACCAATCAAACAGCCAGACATATTCAAGAAATATATATATATATATATTAAAAATGGTGATTAAATTATTTTTTTCCCAAAATCTAGCAAGTCCCCACTATTCTCCATATGAATCCGCCCTACATGATGAAAAAAAAAATCTATTAGTCCATTCTTTTAGAGCCGCTAGTCCCCTTTGGCCTGAAGAAAATATATTTTGTAAGCAAATTGCCAACCTGCCCTTAGAAAAATTTAAGGAGATGTTTGGTATACGAAATACGTCTAAATTCTACATTTTCGATATTTCAAATACCAGGTAACTTATTTTTATGAAAAATTATATTCTCGTTTTTGGTCAACATCTAAACATTCCCAAATTAAAATGAAAACATTTTTTTTTAAAAAGATCAAAAAACTGCAAAAAAAAAATCATTCTTAGAAAAATAAAAAATATGAAAAACAAAACTAAACCAAAACCAAAACCAAAAAATCATTCTAAAAAAATAAAAAACTTAAAAAACTTAAAAAAGAAGAAGAACAAAGAAGTGATGAATCTTAAAAAATTGAAAAAAAAAATCTAACAAAAAAAATAAAAACAAAAAAATCATTAAAAGAGCAGAAAAACCCCAAAAAAAACGTTTAAATGGAAACAAAAAAAAAATCTTAAAACTGAAAAAAAAAACCCAAAAAAGCCTTTCAAAAACTGAAAAAAAAATCTAAACAAACTGAACCCCCGCCGCCACCCCCCACCCAAAAAAAGGGATAAAATTGTAAAAAAAAAATAAACTAAAAAATTTCTTAGAAACTAAAGACATGAGAATAGATTTCCCATCCTAACTTTTTTTCAGGAATAAAAAAAATTACCCAGTACCAAAATGCCCCTCTTGTTTGGTGCCTTGGTAGGAACACAATAAGAAACATAAAAAACAGACGAAAAAAAAATCATAAAGCTAACAGAGTACTTATCGGAGGAATACTTACCACCAATACGCTATAAAGACTTGTGCAACATTTCTTCATTTATTGCTCGACATGGTTCAATGGAACAGAATATGAACTTAAAAATAAACAAACAAAAAATTTAAAAAAAAATAACAAAATAACTCAAAAAAGTTACAACACACAAAACATTGGATCCTTAAATTTTCTCTAACAAAAAAAATCTCCTATAATTACTGCCTATCCAACAAACAAAGCCATCAGATCTAAAGCTATGATCACTAAAATTGAAATAAATATTAAAAATGACAGTACTCATCACAAAATCAAAACCCTAAAAAAAACTTGACAATGCTAATCAAACAGTCAAACATATTTAAGAAATTTATGAAAACAATTCTGTACATGTAAATAACTTAGAAAAAGTGTGCAGCATAAAGTAATTAAGAAAATAATCACATATCAAAGAAAGTGCGCTTCATTATCAGATTAATGTTTCTGAAAGTGTGGCTATTCATGCTTAAGATCAAAGTAACCTAGCAATGACATACAAAGTTCTCATAATGAGAGAACGAATAAAGAGCAGACTTACCATCACAGTGAAATGTATTTCATACTCAAAAAGGTTGCTCTTGTCCAAAGTGTATGTGTTGTTTGCTAGCCGCACAAAACATATTTTGTCTCAAGTGTATGTGTTGTTTGCTAGTCTAACCTACATTAAGAAAATGTGCATTAACCTGCAACAAATGTCGACATCGCCATCATTGACGGACGATCGAAGAAACATAGGATCCTCGGAACCATTAGATCCCAGCGGAAGCAACGAAACACCACAAAACCCTAACCATAAGAATCGAAATAGCAAGAGGAGGAAGAATATCCGTACCCCGATCGAAGAAACGTTGGCGATGGCAATGAAGTCCTCCCCCTCTTCGTCGCTACTTGCTAGCTTCTTCACTCTCTCTCTCTCTCTCTCTCGTCTCTCTCTCTCTCCTCTCCTCTCTCTCTCTCGATTTTTGGCCTGGGGAGTAGTAACAATTGAAATAGAATAGAGAAAGTAAAAGAAAAAAAATGGGGAAGGCTTTACAAAACCGCTACCAAGTAGTTATGGAAAGGCTAGAAAGCCACTTCTAAATAATGGACAGATATGAAGCAGTAATGCCCAGTTATGGACCCAATATCCCAAGATTTTTTCAAAAATTACTTTATATAATATGGACGGTTACAAATCCTCTTTAGGAAAATTTAAATAATATAATAATATAGATTTGAATGATGGGTGGATCCATACTTATTGGCAGTAATATCCCAAGATTTAAAAAAAAATTATTTTATATAATATGGACAGTTAGAAATCCTCTTTAGGAAAATTTAAATAATATAATAATGTAGATGAATATAATCTTGAGAAAATTTATGAAATGCCAAAAAATTTAAAAAGTTTTATGAAAAACCTACCGCAAAAAAAACTTTCATCGCGTGCCCAGCATTATCTTAAAAATATATAAAAGGGGACGGCATGACCCTTTTGCCCTTCTAATTTATTAAGAATATCCACAAATCCAGCAACTCTTCAGAAAAATGGTTCGATTCTAGAAGAGGGAGAATTACATACAAACCCAGCAACTCTTCAAAAAAATGTTTCGATCGCTCCCTCCTCTTCCATACTCTGTTCGCTTTCGATTTTAGGTCATCTCCTCCAAAAATCTTAGAAATTTCTTACAAGAAAGCGCCAGCGAATCTCCATTCGTAAGTTTCACACAATGTCGCAATCATCATCAATGGATGTAGACCGAGTTAGAAAAGACGGAGAAGAAGTAGATGTTGGAAAACAAAAGAAAGAAAGGGTGAAAGTTAAGAGGATTGCTCATAAACGAAAAGCTACAAAAGAAAAAGAAGTGCAAGAAGAAGTAGAAGAACAAGAACACGAAGAACAACAAGAGCAACAAGAACAAGAAGTAGCAGGAGGAGAAGAAGAAGATCAAGAAGGGGAAAAAAGGTAAAACTTTGAGTCATGTTCATTATCCATTTATATTGATGCGGCAAATGAGAATGATCATTCTCCATCTATAAAATACACGGAGGATGCCCTTTCTGTGTATTTTGAACTAGAAATGGCCATTCTTCGTATTAAAATACACGGACAATGGCGTTCTCCCTTATATTTTGACCTAGAAATGGTCATTCTCCGTGTATCTAACACGGAGAATGAATACATTCTCCGTGTTAAAACACACGGAGAATGACATTTTTTGTGTATTTTGATATAGAAATGAACATTCTCCGTGTTGCTAGCACGGAGAATTACATTCTCCGTGTTAAAGTACACGGAGAATGACATTTTCTTTGTATTTTGACCTAGAAATGGCCATTCTCCGTGTGTTTTTGACACGGAGAATGATCATTCCCCGTGTTAATACACACGGATAATGGCATTCTCCGTGTTAGATACACGGAGAATGGCATTTTTTGTATTTTTTGACCTAGAAATGAGCATTCTTCGTGTTTCTAACACGGAGAATGTTATTCTCCGTGTTAAAATACACGAAGAATGGCATTTTCTGTGTATTTTGTCCTGAGAATGAGCATTCTTTGTGTTTCTAACACGGAGAATGTTATTCTCCGTGTTAAAATACACGGAGAATGACGTTCTCCCTTGTATTTTGACCTAGAGATGGCCATTCTCCGTGTATCTAACACGGAGAATGTTATTCTCCGTGTTAAAATACACGAAGAATGGTATTTTTCCTTGTATTTTGACCTAGAGATGGCCATTCTCCGTGTATCTAACACGGAGAATGGCATTCTCCGTGTTAAAATATACGGAGAATGGCGTTTTCTGTATTTTTTAACCTAGAAATGAGCATTATTCGTGTTTCTAACACGGAGAATGTTATTCTCCGTGTTAAAATACACGGAGAATGACATTTTCTGTGTATTTTGTCCTGAGAATGAGCATTCTCCGTATTTCTAACACGGAGAATGTTATTCTCCGTGTTAAAATACACGGAGAATGTTATTCTCCGTGTTAAAATACACGGAGAATGGCGTTCTTCCTTGTATTTTGACCTAGAGATGGTCATTCTCCTTGTATCTAAGACGGAGAATGTTATTCTTCGTGTTAAAATACACGAAGAATGGCATTTTCCCTTGTATTTTGACCTAGAGATGGCCATTCTCCGTGTATCTAACACGGAGAATGACCATTCTCCGTGTTAAAACACACAAAGAATGGCATTTTCTGTGTTTTTTGACCTAGAAATGAGCATTCTCCATGTTTCTAACATGGAGAATGTTATTCTCCGTGTTAAAATACACGGAGAATGGCATTTCCTGTGTATTTTGTCCTGAGAATGAGCATTCTCCATGTTTTCTAACACGGAGAATGTTATTCTCCGTGTTAAAAAACACGAAGAATGACATTCTCCTTGTATTTTGACCTAGAACTGGCCATTCTCCGTGTATTAACACGGAGAATGACCATTGTCCGTATCAAAGTAAACGGAGAATACTCATTTTCAGTGTTAAAATATACGGAAAATGACATTTTCTGTGTATTTTGTCCTAGAAATGATCATTCTCCGTGTAAAAATACATGGATAATGATATTCTCCGTGTAAAAATACACAGAGAATGATATTCTCCGTGTATTTTGATACGGAGAATGATCATTCTCCGTGGTTGAATAGCGGAGAATGGTCATTCTCCTTATTATAATAAAGAAGAATGTTGACGTAAACCTAATTGTTGTTTTTTTAGGAAAAAAATAGTCAGGAACAAAGAAGAAAGACTTTTCCGTGCAACATTCACCCCAATACTCTCTCTTATGGATGAGGTAAAGGAAAAGTGTGGCCATTTGCCTGAAGCAGTTATTGAAACCTCGAAGAATGTTGGATTCTACAATTTTGTAGATGTATTCTACAAATCCAAGGTGAAAAAGGCAGAACTATCTAAAGTCACAAAAATTCTGGAGAACCTGATGGGGACTTACTTGGAAGAAGATGGCATTGGATATTTCCAATTGAGCAACAGTGTCAAGGTAGCACCAACTGCTGATGAGATGGCAACCATTTTCGGTCTGCCAATGAATGATGACAGTAATGTTGATGAGAAATATCTAAAAATCATCAATAAAAAACAGAAGACCCCCCCACCAGCAGACTCATTCAGCATGTGTACAGAATACTTTAAAAGATTGCTGACAAATTCCAAGGGAAAAAATGCAGAAGTCTCAAATGCAGAAGTTAAAAAAGGATCTTAGAGCTGTTGGGAGACAGAAATGCAAGTCCTAATGAGTTAGCCAAGTTAATAGTATTCAACTTATGCCAAACAACATTCTTCACCAGAATGGGTGGGTCGAACTTGCCGTACAAGTTCTTCGCTCTGGTGGAGAGCATAGATGTTATAAAAAGCATCTGTTGGCCACGGATTATTTTGGAGTACGTCATGGACAGCATAAAGAGGGATGTTACAAAAGCTATAGATGGGGATATTGAGATATCGTACAAGAATATTGAAAGTTGTACGATATATTTCTTGTATTGGTTTGCAGAGCACAGTCAACTGTTAGAAAGGAAGTACAAACCAATAAGCGCATACCCGAGATTCTATACATGGGATGTGAATAGAATCTCGATATTCCTCAAAAATGAATATCAAGGGGCTCAAACGAATTCATAATTGATATTCAAAGATTTTGTTACATTGACTGTTGAAGAAGTAGAAGACCCAGCAGAGCAGCATTGTATAGAAGGTGGAGATAATGCTGTTGATGAAGAAGAACCACAAACTGAAGCCCAAGCACCAACAATAAACACAGCTGAGAATGAAGATATGTTGCGTGTCTTGGAGGAGAAATCTCAGCTTATCGCTGAGAATAAGCAACTCCAAGAAAGAGCCCAAAAACTAGAGGCAGATGTAGCCCAAAAATGTGCTGTGGAGCTCGTTACTGATGGCTTGGAAAAGGAGTTAGACTCTATAAGGAACGAGAAATCTCTCCTTATTGCTGATAATGAGAAACTCCGGAGAAGAGTTGAAGAACTGGAGGCAGAGGGGTCGGAACAGAAACTAGACTCCGTGAGAAAGCAGAAATCAGAGCTTATTGCTGATAATGAGAAGCTTCGTCAACGTGTTGAGGAGCTACTTCTAAAAGGTAAAATATTCTATTTTTTCAAAATTTTAAGTTGTAATTATGTGTATCTAACACGGAGGATGACCATTCTCTGTGTCAAAGTACACGGAGAATGACGTTTTCTGTGTGTTTTGACCTAGAAATGATCATTCTCCGTGTTTCTAACATGGAAAATGTTATTCTCCGTGTTAAAATACACAAAGAATGTCATTCTTCATGTTAATACACACTTAGAACGTCATCCTCCGTGTGTTTTGACACGGAGAATGACATTCTCTGCTAGTATTTTAACACGGAGAATGACATTTTCTGTATTTTGACCTAGAAATGGCCATTCTCCGTATGTTTTTTGACACGAAGAATAACATTCTCCGTGTCAAAATACACGAAGAATGTCATTCTCCGTGTCAAAATACATGGAGAATGATAATTCTCCGTATTAAATACACGGAGAATGACACTCCTTGTATTTTGACCTAGAAAAGACATTCTCCGTGTATTTTTGACACGGAAAATGGTCATTCTCCGTTTATCTTAATACGGAGAATGACATTCTCCTTGTATTTTGACCTAGAAATGACATTCTCCGTGTATTTTTGACACGGAGAATGACCATTCTCTGTGTATCTTAACACGGAGAATAGTCATTCTTCGTTTAAGTTATACGGAGAATGCCCATTCTCCGTGTAAATTACACGGAGAATGCCCTTTCTCCTTGTAAGTGTAACAGAGAATGATCATTCTCCGTTACTTTGACACGGAGAATGGACATTCTCCGGATTAAAGTAAACGGATAATAATATTTTTTATTGTTTTTAAAAAGAAGATTATATAATATTGATATCATACCTCTTGTTGTTGTTTATTTTTATATCAGTGAAAATAACAGACAATCTCAGAAAGGAGAATGAAAAGCTCATTAATGATAAAAACAAACTTCTAGAGGAAGTTATATCATTGAATGATGAAATCAAAAAGAAGAATGATACAATTGTTAACCTCGAAGCAATGGCTAAAGCATTGCAGCTTGGGAAGACTCAAGCAGTTCCTCAAAAATATTACACAAGAGCAAGAGAACCAGGAGGAATTAAAAAACAATCGAATGCTCTAGCGGATGATGATTTTACCACATTGGAAAAGAAGAAAACAGCTGATGCTACAACAAGTAAGAATTTAGCTGCTGGTCGGAAAAGAAAAGCTCCTTCAGTTCCAATAAGAAAGTAGCTTTTGGTGGAAAAAGAAAAGCTCCTTCCAGTCCCGAGAAGGTAGAAGATAAAAAGAAAATGTCAGAAACTGAAGAACTTGAAGAAGAATCTCCTCAAACAGCCAAGCTAGTGAAAGAGGGAAAAATGCTGATGCAATGTCCAAAACTCAGACTTTGGAACCAAGCAGACGATGAGCTGAAGCGTCTATACAGGAGCATCGTATACCCAAGAAGGATGTCTCCAACGTAAGTATTCTAAACTTGAACCAATTTCTGTACAATTCACAACAGAGAATGATCATTCTCCGTGTCATTTGAACGGAGAATGATCATTCTCCGTCCCATTTAAAACGGAGAATGGTCATTCTCCGTGTAATTTGGACAGAGAATTGTCATTATGCGTCCTATTCATAACGGAGAATGGTCATTCTTCGTGTAATTTGGACGAAGAATGGTCATTCTCCGTCCAATTCATAACGGAGAATGGTCATTATCCGTCCAATTCATAACGGATAATGTTTATTCTCCGTGTATTTTAACGGAGAATGGTCATTCTCCGTCCAATTCATAACGGAGAATGATCATTCTCTCTATTGGAGTTACTTTTTTTCAATTACATCATTAGCCTATATTATTAACATAATCGAAACTAAATTTATGTGTAGTGATAATGTATACCAATACTTTCCAACTGCTCCAGAAGATTGTAAAATAAGAAGAAGAAACAATGATGTTACCTTGTTGTTTAATGCTAAAGAAGTACAAGACATATTAAATGAGGAAGAAATAGAGGCCAATGTTATGAACTTCTTAATAAAGATTATGAACGAAATACAAGCCGATACAAGACGTACCAATCAGTCAAGCTCGCAGTGTGCACAATGTAAATGTTCTGCAATCATGATGTCCCATCATTGGTAAGAATCAAAACTGAAAAATAAATATTAATGTGTACAACTACTAATAGTGTTGTAAAAAACTAACTCATGATATTATTTTTTGTTTTTTTTTTTTATTTTTTTGTTTTCTGGAAAACAGCGTACCGTTCAGTTTGTCGATGTAGACAAACCAACATCTGGAGCCATGTACAATTTTAAAGCTAAAATAGAAGATTTTATCATGGAGTTGGAGGATGACATCGAATGGCTATTCGTACCACTCTTCCGTGAAGAGAATAAATACTATACACTGCTGTCATTCAACTTCAGCTCTTATGTTTGGACACACTACAACTCCTTGCGGAAAAACACGGGCGCTAAGGAAATCCAGGATACAAAATATATGAAGAGTAAAAACGAGGCAATTGTAATAAAGAAGATTGCATTGATGAGGGAGAAAAACCCAGCAATTCAGGAATATGAAACAACAGAGCTCAAGGTTTGTAAAGATTGCCCACAACAACTATCACCCAGCTGCCTGCTGTATGTTGTATATTATATTGAAAACTTGTCGAAAGCTCCATTTGATTTACAAAAGAAAACAAACAAAGTAGTTCACGATATTATTGTAAAGAGCAGGTTAACTTTGGCTAAGCTTTTGCTTATGAGTGACTGTGCAATTCCTTTTATATCATAAAAGAATATGACAATGTAAATTGGCTAAAAAATTCCTTATATATATTCTGTCTGTCAGGTTTCTTTTTTAATATATTTTTTGTCCTTTGTAATGAAACTCAATTTTTTGACTAATTTACATTGTTCTATATATGTAAATCTATTTTGTTAAATTTTTGTTGTTTGATTCTGTGTTAAAATACACGTTGAATGACATTTTCTTTGTATTTTGACCTAGAAATGGCCATTCTTCGTGTGTTTTAGACACGAAGAATGTCATTCTCCGTGTATTTTGACACGGAGAATGATCATTCTCCGTATTAATACACACGGATAATGTTGTTCTCCGTGTTAAAATATACGGAGAATGACCTTTTCTGTTTATTTTGACCTAGAAATGGCCATTCTCCGTGTATCTAACACGGATAATGATCATTCTCCGTGTTAAAGTAAACGGAGAATGCTCATTCTTCGTGTTAAAATACACGAAGAATGATATTCTCCGTGTATTTGACACGGAGAATAGTCATTCTCCGTGTATCTAACACGGAGAATGACCATTCTCCGTGTTAAAATATACAGAGAATGACATTCTGTGTATTAACATAGTGTGTTGGCATAGTGTGCAGGAAGCTGATTCTTCACGTGGGCGCATATGCCATTGTAGGCGCATACAACGCAATGGGCGCATGGACGCATACAACAAGTAAGCGCATAGGAAGTGGCCCGTACCTATAAATGGCCATTCTCCGTGTATCTAAAACGGAGAATGATCATTCTCCGTGTCAAAATACACGGAGAATATCATTCTCCGTGTATTTTGAAACGGAGAATGATCATTTCCCGTGTATTTTTACACGGAGAATGATATTTTCTGTGCATTTTGACCTATAAATAACCATTCTCCGTGTTTCTAACACGAAGAATGATCATTCTCCGTGTTAATATACACGGAGAATGACATTTTCTGTGTATTTTGACCTAGAAATGACCATTCTCCGTGTGTCTAACACGGAGAATGCAATTCTCCATGTTAAAATAAACGGAGAATGTTATTATCTATGTTAAATTACATAGAGAATGTCATTCTTCGTGTTAAAATACACGGAGAATGACATTCTCCTTGTATTTTGACCTATAAATGGCCATTCTTCGTGTTCCTAACACGGGGAATGATCATTCTCCGTGTCAAAATACACGGAGAATATCATTCTCCATGTAATTTTACACGGAGAATGCCCTTTCTGTGTATTTTGACCTAAAAATGGCCATTCTCCGTGTATCTAACACGGATAATGATCATTCTCCGCGTTAGATACACGGAGAATGGTCATTCTCCGTGTTAAAATACACGGAGGATGACATTTTCTGTGTAGTTAATATATACATTGTTCTATATGTAAATCTGTTTTGTTAAAGTTCTGTTGTTTGATTCTGTGTTAAAAAATACAGAAAACATGAACTAAAAATGTTCGTTAATTGAACATGGAGAATAGTCATTTTCATGGTTATATGTTTTTAACATATAAATGTAATGCTTGGAATGATCATTCTCCATGTTAAATCACGGAGAATGGTCATTCAATGCATTATAAAATCAGAGAGTATAACGGATAATAAGTTCTTATGCTGTTAATATATATGTGAAACATCAAATATGCAGAGTTCAAACTATTACCAGTGATATCAAAAAATGTAAGATATGTATTCAAAAAACAATTATATAAAAGAAGGAATATATGTGTATGTATTAACGAGGGGGCGCTGCCCCCTCGACCACCGTAGCAGCACGTGGAGGCAGAGGACAAGTGGTACGATTGTGATTGCATAATTCAAAACAATTCTGGCACCTTATCTTTCTCTTCGCTTTTCCCTTGTTCTCATATTTGCTCTTATAACGGCCCGCTTTTGGTCGTCCAGGACCACGTTTCGGAACAGGGGATAGAACAACATCAGTGGGATTATTTTTAAACTATTTTTCATAATCTAGAACTGGACGAATATCACATGAATATACTTCCGGTAATAATCTGATGTCCAATACTGCTCCACAAAGTCGTAAACAGATTTATCTAAACCAACTCTGATGCATTGTATTGCTTGGCGGCATGGGAATCCATATACCTTCCATCTACGACTACTACAATGACAATCAAGAAGATTCACCATGTGGGAGGAAGTATATGCGATCACCTCAAATTTAAAATCACCGGACCGATATACCCTATAACACATGCCATCATCTGTAAGCTGCTTCAGCATATCCTCAGCGTATGGAGTCAATTTGCTATTCAAACCAATTGCATCCTTGTGGCGATCCGAAATCATCTTCATCATCTTCACACGGATGACATTTACAATTGATGATATAGGCAATTTCTTCTCAGCCTTTATACATGCATTGAATGACTCTGCGTAACTAGAAGCAACCTCACCGTATCTACATCCCGGGAAGAATGCGTTTGACCAGTGTTCAGGTTTTTGTTTATTCATCCAATTCACAACATGACCATAATTCAGATTATAAATCTTCTTGATTGCTTGTCTATACCCACCTTTATACAAAAAACAAATAATTAATAAAGAATTAGGTCAATTCAAAAAATTATTAAAAATAAGTGCATTCTCCGTGTTTAAAATAAGGATAATAGTCATTCTCCGTTCAAAAGCTAACGGAGAATGATATTCTCCGTTCTATGCAAGACGGGTAATGGTCATTCTCCGTGTGACGGAAACGGAGAATGAACATTATCCGTACTATGCAAGACGGATAATACCATTCTCCGTTCAAAAGCTAACGGAGAATGATATTCTCCGTTCTATGCAGGACGGAGAATGGTCATTCTCCGTGTGACGGAAACGAAGAATGAACATTATCCGTACTATGCAAGACGGATAATACCATTCTCCGTTCAAAAGCTAACGGGGAATGATATTCTCCGTTCTATGCAGGACGGAGAATGGTCATTATCCGTGTAATACATACGGAGAATGACTATTCTCCATCTTACTGACTCGGAGAATGGTCATTCTCTGTGTTAAATTAATGGTAAATGCATAGAAAATGTGCATATATCTGTCTCATTAACACACCTGGAGTTAGAGCATATACTGCTTGCCTCCAAGCTTCAAGTATATGCGGATACACTCTTTCATTTCCTTTCTCTTTCAGCGGTATGTTATTCTTCATGTGATAATAGCAATAGCTATGGTAATCATTAGGAAATACTTTAGGGACTTCAGAAACTAGACCGGTGCCTTGATCCGAAAGAAAAACAATACGCCTACTACATCCAACAACATTCTTTGGATTTCTAAGGAACCATTCCCAATTGTCACCATCTTCGCCTAAGACTGTACCGTATTGTAACGCCCCAGTCCCAAAATACGTAGGACTAGGAACGTAGACATGCCAGCTGTATTCATACGAAGTATACTCTAATATATGGAAGCCTCGTATAAATACATAAGCTGTAAAATACAGTAGAACCATAACTAATCTCATCCACAAGAATAAAAGATATTATATAATCAACTATGAATTTGTCTTGATACAATATGTTGGGCGGAGACAAATCCACTACCAACAAAATAAAAAAAAGTATATAGAAAATGAAATAAGTGGCGAGCGAAGCGAAGACGATCCAAATGTAATCATCCTCGAAGAAATAGCGAAGATCACGGCTAGAGCTAGAACACCTGCGAAAGACAATAGCACACACCTGGCAAGACAACCAGGTCCTCAGAGGAACGTAACAAGACACATAATAGCATGCCATATAAACTGAATAAATATTGCTCAAATAAATAAGTAAATCGAATTATAACATGTTCCAATACGCACCTACTGAACGTGCGTACCATCCCCCCAACCAAACAAGGACAGGAGATGGTAAACTAATTCACGGTAACGTATCTTCCCATGCTATAAATCCAATATGGTATCCGGACCCCAACAAGGTTCAATACCTTCTCATCGAAGTAGTAAGTCACACCTACAACCAAACAAGGACAAGATGTGACGAACTAATCCGCGACAAGTTATTGTTCCAAGTCACGGTCAGATACAAGTACCCAAACCAAAAGTACTCGTACCTAACAGATAAAGGTGCCTAACCGGTCTAAGTGATATGTAGTTAAGAACAATCCTTCCTACGCATGGGCCCTGGCTGAATAGGATCGGCATAGTCCCCCTTGGGCACCAGCGGCCCCAGCAGTAATCATGGGTCATCAACCCCGTATCTCCAGCGGAGAGTCCGGGTCACAAGGGATGTGCATCGAAGCCCATACACTAAGGAATTGTCCTCCCCGCCCAATGCCTACTGTGTTGTATCCACAACACAAGACCATTATAACCGCTAAGTCAAACTAGCATGCAACCTCTATTAGCGGTTATTCCTATCGCACGGCTTGTACGTACTGGTGGCCAGCCAATCATGCACTTCTGTGTTCTACATGCGACACACAACTTCGTGTTACCACGTGTCAAGGCCAATGAATGCAACACACAAGGTGGTCCCTTAAATCTAGGTTTAATGTGAGAAAAATAATACATAGCAGGAAAAATAAATGAACAGTAAGTTCTAACAGTTATGCCATGTATCACAGTTTATTTTGCATAAAGAAAATAAATAATGCATGAAATATGAGCTAAAATAAGTAAACAGCAAATGGCAAGGTGTCTTGCCTGGTAGTCTGCCTAGTGTGCTGTATTGATCAATGTGGCACGAACTACGACTTCGGTACAACAACTATACAAGGTGACCTCTGATGGTGGCACGGACAGTTCCATTAGGTCCAGAAGGGTCAACTTAGTTAGGGTGGACATAAGGTGGTCTCGAAATGGGCGAAGGAATAGGAATGATAGGACTTGGATACGGACAGGAAAAAAATCACAGAGATAATTGATAAATATTATATATACAAATTTTAGAAGATATTTATAATTCTTAAAAACTAGTTTTCATGAGTCAAAATATTTATAGGAAAAATACTTTATAAATTCTTTAAAGTCGAGAAAATCGTTTTCGGCAGAAACGCTACGTTTGTAGAAAATAAGATTTTTTTGATAGGAATATTAGTTTAAAATTTCCTTAAGTCGACAAAAGAACTTTATAGATAGAAAACTATTAGTAAAAAATAATTTAGAAAAATATATGAAAATATTAGGAAACCGATTTATCATACTAATATAAAACATATACATATATTTTGATGAACACTAAATAAGTATTTAATAATAATAAATAACTTATGTTGATACCTTTTAATCACAACAACAGAATTGTTGATGTTCCCCTTAAAACAAAGAGATACTAATAATAATAATAATAAAGATAATAATAAAAATAATAAAACAGAATATTAATATTAAAAATAATAATAATAATGATAATAATAATAATAATACCTATTGATATCAATAATAATAGTAATAATAGATATTAGGAGAGGAAGAAAATTAAGACTAACAAAACACAAACAACAACAAAAAATAACAAATAACAAATAAATAATAATAATAAAAACCAAAAAAACCAGTACATGTGCAGCACTGCTGCTCGTTTACTGTTTTTAGAAAGGAAGCAAAGGGATGAGAGAGAAAGCAAAGGAAAATGTGGAGAGAAAAATTTCAAGAGGGAGAGGAAGAGGTGACCGGGAGGAGTCGGGGAGATCGACGGCTAGGGGTCGGGTCGGTCGGCGGAGAGTGGATGAGCGGTTGGCTGGGGTCGACAAGGGGCGGAGTGAGAGAGAAAGTCGGAGAGGGTTCGAGAGAGCAGCTGGGTCGGCGGGTTTAGGGCTGGACGGAGAGGGAAAGAGGGACAGCGCGCGGAGGCGCTGGCGCGGCGACGGAGAACGGGGACACGCGGCGCTCGATCTCGAGGGTGGAGAGTGGAGGAGGCAGACCACATTCGGCGAGACGCGGCGGAGGCGGACGGCGAAGTTCGCCGGGAAGGAGCGGAGAACGGGGAGTCGGAGAGGGTTTCGACCGGCAGAAGAGGACGGGGTCCGGTCGGAGGAGATCGGAGCAGGATCATTGGCGGCTCGAGCGCGAGAGAGGGAGAGGACGCGACGGCGGGTATGGACTCAGCCGGCGGAGCTCCGTCGAGGCCATGGCGGGGCACTGCGGCAAGGGTCGGCAGGCTCGGCAGCGCGTCCGGGCGCGGCTCCGGCGAAGGTAAGCCGGTGGTGCTGGTGGTGTTCCTCTTTTCTTTTTTTGGCTGTGGTTTGGTAATGGCGACGGTGGCGGTTGCCACGGGTGGAGGCGGTCCGTGATGGCCGGGCATGGGTGTTGTGGGGGTGGTTTTGGCTATACTGGTGGGGGCGGTGGTTGTTTTGGCGGGGTGTGGCCGGTTGTCCGGGTGGTGGCAACGGGTGGTGTCGACGGTGGTCGGTGGTGGTATGGCATGGTGGCCGTGGGTTGCGTGATGATGACGGAGATGGGAGGCTGGCAGTGGTGTGTCGGGGTGACGGGGTTACAGGATGGGGAGGTCGATTTGGGGTTGGCTCGGTCTATTGCCGTGGTAGTCGGATGGCAACGGTGGTTGCAGGATGGGGAGGTCGATGAGGGTGTTGATGATGGCAGTATGATGGCGGGACGGGGTTTCTGGCTACGTTGTGGTCGGACCAAATTTAGCTAGATTTAGGGTTAGGATTTATTTGTGTCGGGGGTGTCCGATACGGAAAAAAATAATGTAATTGTAAATGAATTGGAATAAGAATTTGATGGTGGAACACGGACACGAGGCACGTACAATTTGTTTGTGGAATTTGGTGGATGAATAATAAAAAATTGGAGGAGTACCTGCCTATTTATAGGATGTGAGAATTCCCAATTGGATAAAGTTTAGGAATATTTAAACCCAAAATAGATAATTCATCTATTAATTTAAAACCAATCAAATCCAATCCAAATCCAAATCCAATTAAATCTAATTAAATCCCCTTAGTTTAAAATCAAATCAATAAATTAAATTTCAATTATTTAACTATTTAAATAAATACATAGATTCAAATCAAGATTTAAATCTCCACAATAAATTCAAAATATGCTTTCCAAAAATACTAATAATATTAATTTCGAAAATTGCATTCGAAAATTGCATTTAAAATAAACTAATAAATATTTATGAGCTATATGTATGCACAAATATTCTTTATATAAATATACCTTCTAATATACCATTTTATGGAAAAATACTTTATAATTATAACTGCATAAATAAAAGGCTCTTCATAATTAAAACCATAAAATTGAAATGATAGCTAGAAATAATTATTACCTATATTATTTTGAAACTATAAAATAATAAATAAAATATTTTTCTAAAATATGTACGCTTGCACATATTCGCACTCGTCGAGCAAAAATAAAATTTCGTGCACGACGTAAAATACGACTACGCGACGTACAATAAATTTTTTTTAAATCCGTACAAATATTAATAAAAAATAATTAGTAGAAATTTAGGGGTTTTACATCCTACCCAACTTAAAAGAATTTCGTCCTCGAAATTAAGAATTAGTAGGAGGGTGAGAGGACACAAGGGGGAAGAAGGCACAATGGTAGATAGAAGGGTTTAAAGAAGTTTACATGGTCGTAGTCTAGGTTGAGGATATGATTAAGATACGATTGTAATCACTTCTTAAATTCAAGTGATTAGAAAGTCAATATTGTGGATTTAGGGTCGAGGGAAAGGACGAGTAGTTAAGGCAAAGATATAGGCACATTGAGTGTTAATGGTCACAAGAGATAGGATAGCTAGGGGAACTTCAAGTACAGCGCATTCGTCCTTCTTAAACAGGTGAAGGCGAAAGCAATCTAGAGTTCGAAGGAGGCGTTATCGAATACGAAATACGTGATTCAATGACGATTGAATAATTTCAAAGGAATTGTCAAGGCAGTCGTGGATGGAATTCTAAGAGAAAAGTTCAACTACATTCCATCCACGTAGATTGATATATGAAAAAGGCGAACCAAAGTGCACTCGGTTGATCAGACCATAATGCACCGGTTCTGATTAGACAATTTGTTAGTGATCGGCCGCTCAATAGCATAAGTCATGAACAAACTCGATAAACGGATGAGTTTGCAAAACTAGATTATAGTTGCAACATTAGTCAAAGTGGTAAAAACATAGGTACGAGAGATTTAGATTAAAAGAAGGTAGAATGATTCTAAGTCATACAGTTGTCCTATAGTCTTCTTGTCCAAGTCCTTGGTTGGCTAGAAGGGTTAGGTCCTCTAGATTCTAGGATCTAAATAAGCTTGCTAATATAGGTCACTAGGTCAAAGGGGTTGCTAGGACATAAGGTATTCTACCCAACTTAAAGAATTAAACTAACGGTATTCTGGGACAACTAACTAGGAGGGTCAATCTCTAGCAGGCACGAAGGGAAGATAAGAATAGGCATGGAAGGAAGCAAGCAAGATGCAATTGATGAGTCAAACGGTAGATAAATCAAGGAAAGAGGTCAAGTATGTGGATGAGATCCTAGACTTCTAATCCTATATGCAGGCTTACTTGGTACGGTAAAGTAACCAAACAATTTATCTAGACCTGCATGGGCCACCATAAAAATATGTAATGCCCCAGTCCCAAAATACGTAGGACTAGGAACGTAGACATGCCAGCTGTATTCATACGAAATATACTCCAATATATGGAAGCCTCGTATAAATACATAAGCTGTAAAATATAGTAGAACCATAACTAATCTTATCCACAAGAATAAAAGATATTATATAATCAACTATGAATTTGTCTTGATACAATATGTTGGGCGGAGACAAATCCACTACCAACAAAATAAAGAAAAGTACATAGAAAATAAAATAAGTGGCGAGCAAAGCGAAGACGATCCAAATGCAATCATCCTCGAAGAAATAGCGAAGATCATGGCTAGAGCTAGAACACCTACGAAAGACAATAGCACACACCTGGCAAGACAACCAGGTCCTCAGAGGGACGTAACAAGACACATAATAGCATGCCATATAAACTGAATAAATATTGCTCAAATAAATAAGTAAATCGAATTATAATATGTTCCAATATGTACCTACTGAACGAGCGTACCATCCCCCCAACCAAACAAGGACAGAAGATGGTAAACTAATTCACGGTAACGTATCTTCCCATGCTATGAATCCAATATGGTATCCAGACCCCAACAAGGTTCAATACCTTCTCATCGAAGTAGTAAGTCACACCTACAACCAAACAAGGACAAGATGTGACGAACTAATCCGCGACAAGTTATTGTTCCAAGTCACGGTCAGATACAAGTACCCAAACCAAAAGTACTCGTACCTAACAGATAAAGGTGCCTAATCGGTCTAAGTGATATGTAGTTAAGAACAATCCTTCCTACGCATGGTCCCTGGCTGAATAGGATCGGCATAGTCCCCCCTTGGGCACCAGAGGCCCCAGCAGTAATCATGGGTCATCAACCCCGTATCTCCAGCGGAGAGTCCGGGTCACAAGGGAAGTGCATCGAAGCCCATACGCTAAGGAATTGTCCTTCCCGTCCAATGCCTACTGTGTTGTATCCACAATACAAGACCACTATAACCGCTAAGTCAAACTAGCATGCAACCTCTATTAGCGGTTATTCCTATCGTACGGCTTGTACGTACTGGTGGCCAGCCAATCACGCACTTCCGTGTTCTACATGTGACACACAACTTCGTGTTACTACGTGTCAAGGCCAATGAATACAACACACAAGGTGGTCCCTTAAATCTAGGTTTAATGTGAGAAAAATAATACATAGCAGGAAAAATAAATGAACAGTAAGTTCTAATAGTTATGCCATGTATCACAGTTTATTTTGCATAAAGAAAATAAATAATGCATAAAATATGAGCTAAAATAAGTAAACATCAAATGGCAAGGTGTCTTGCCTGGTAGTACGCCTGGTGTGCTGTATTGATCAATGTGGCACGAACTATGACTTCGATGCAACAACTATACAAGGTGACCTCTGATGGTGGCACGAACAGTTCCATTAGGTCCAGAAGGGTCAACTTAGTTAGGGTGGACATAAGGTGGTCTCGAAATGGGCGAAAGAATAGGAATGATAGGACTTGGATACGGACAGGAGAAAAATCACAGAGATAATTGATAAATATTATATATACAAATTTTAGAAGATATTTATAATTCTTAAAAACTAGTTTTCATGAGTCAAAATATTTATAGGAAAAATACTTTATAAATTCTTTAAAGTCGAGAAAATTGTTTACGGCAGAAACGCTACGTTTGTAGAAAATAAGATTTTTTTGATAGGAATATTAGTTTAAAATTTCCTTAAGTCGACAAAAGAACTTTATAGATAGAAAACTATTAGTAAAAAATAATTTAGAAAAATATATGAAAATATTAGGAAACCGATTTATCATACTAATATAAAACATATACATATATTTTAATGAACACTAAATAAGTATTTAATAATAATAAATAACTTATGTTGATACCTTTTAATCACAACAACAGAATTGTTGATGTTCCCCTTAAAACAAAGAGATACTAATAATAATAATAATAAAGATAATAATAAAAATAATAAAACAGAATATTAATATTATTAATAATAATAATAATAATAATAATAATAATAATAATAATGATAATAATAATAATAATACCTATTGATATCAATAATAGTAATAATAATAGATATTAGGAGAGGAAGAAAATCAAGACTAACAAAACACAAACAACAACAAAAAATAACAAATAAAAAAATAATAATAATAAAAACAAAAAAAAAACCAGTACATGTGCAGCACTGCTGCTCGTTTACTGTTTTTAGAAAGGAAGCAAAGGGATGAGAGAAAAAGCAAAGGAAAATGGGGAGAGAAAAATTTCGAGAGGGAGAGGAAGAGGTAACCGGGAGGAGTCGGAGAGATCGGAGGCTAGGGGTCGGGTCGGCCGGCGGAGAGTGGATGAGCGGTTGGCTGGGGTCGACAAGGTGCGGAGTGAGAGAGAAAGTCGGAGAGGGTTCGAGAGAGCGGCTGGGTCGACGGGTTTAGGGCTGGACGGAGAGGGAAAGAGGGGCGGCGCGCGGAGGCGCTGGCGCGGCGACGGAGAACGGGGACGCGCGGCGCTCGAGCTCGAGGGTGGAGAGCGGAGGAGGCGGACCAAAGTCGGCGAGACGCGACGGAGGCGGACGGCGAAGTTCGCCGGGGAGGAGCGGAGAACGGGGAGTCGGGGAGGGTTTCGACTGGCGGAAGAGGACGGGGTCCGGTCGGAGGAGATCGGAGCGGGATCGTTGGCGGCTCGAGCGCGAGAGAGGGAGAGGACGCGGCGGCGGGTGCGGACTCGGCCGGCGGAGCTCCGGCGAGGCCAAGGCGGGGTGCTGCGGCAAGGGTCGACAACCTCGGCAGCGCGTCCGAGCGCGGCTTCGGGGAAGGTAAGCCGGTGGTGCTGGTGGTGTTCCTCTTTCCTTTTTTTTGGTTGTGGTTTTGGTAATGGCGACGGTGGCGGTTGCCACGGGTGGAGGCGGTCGGTGATGGCCGGGCGTGGGTGTTGTGGGGGTGGTTTTGGCTATGCTGGTGGTGGCGGTGGTTGTTTTGGCCGGGTGTGGCCGGTGGTCCGGGTGGTGGCGACGGGTGGTGTCGACGGTGGTCGGTGGTGGTATGGCGTGGTGGCCGTGGGTTGCGTGATGATGACGGAGATGGGAGGCTGGCAGTGGTGTGTCGAGGTGACGGGATTGCAGGATGGGGAGGTCGATTTGGGGTTGGCTCGGTCTATTGCCGTGGTGGTCGGATGGCAACGGTGGTTGCAGGATGGGGAGGTCGATGGGGGTATTGATGATGGCAGTATGATGGCGGGACGGGGTTTCCGGCTACGTTGTGGTCGGACCAAATTTAGCTAGATTTAGGTTTAGGATTTATTTGTGTCGGGGGTGTCCGATACGGAAAAAAATAATATAATTTTAAATGAATTGGAATAAGAATTTGATGGTGGAACACGGACACGAGGCACGTACAATTTGTTTGTGGAATTTGGTGGATGAATAATGAAAAGTTGGAGGAGTACCTGCCTATTTATAGGATGTGGGAATTCCAGTTGGATAAAGTTTAGGAATATTTAAATCCAAAATAGATAATTCATCTATTAATTTAAAACCAATCAAATCCAATCCAAATCCAAATCCAATTAAATCTAATTAAATCCCCTTAGTTTAAAATCAAATCAATAAATTAAATTTCAGTTATTTAACTATTTAAATAAATACATAGATTCAAATCAAGATTTAAATCTCCACAATAAATTCAAAATATGCTTTCCAAAAATACTAATAATATTAATTTCAAAAATTGCATTTAAAATAAACTAATAAATATTTATGAGCTATATGTATGCACAAATATTCTTTATATAAATATACCTTCTAATATTCCATTTTATGGAAAATTACTTTATAATTATAACTGCATAAATAAAAGGCTCTTCATAATTAAAACCATAAAATTGAAATGATAGCTAGAAATAATTATTACCTATATTATTTTGAAACTATAAAATAATAAATAAAATATTTTTCTAAATATATATGCTCGCACATATTCGCACTAGTCGAGCAAAAATAAAATTTCGTGCGCGACGTAAAATACGACTACGCGACGTACAATAAAATTTTTTTAAATCCGCACAAATATTAATAAAAAAATAATTAGTAGAAATTTAGGGGTTTTACACGTATGCAAGAGGGTAGAACTGTTGGTTACCATTCTTCGCTGTAGCCGACATCAAACATCCTCTAAACCTCCATGTAAGGAAAGTAGCATCCAAATATAGCATTGGACGACAATATTGAAAGCCTTCTACGCAAGCCCCATGTGAAAGAAAAAGCCGCTCAAACCTCATTGATGAATCATCTTTCTGGAAGTCGATAACGGAACCATTATTGGTTTTCTTTACCTTGTTGACATACCAACACAAGTCACTGTAAGATCTAACATCATCTCCGTACATTTTTTGGTACACCAGCCTAATTCCGTGATATGCATGTCCATATGTAACAGATAAACCGTAGTCAACCTTGAAATCATCGACAACAGATTTTGCGGACTTTTTAGGATGCATCCGAACAATGTCACTAACCAAACTTTTCACAAACTTTGCTGGAACAACCAGATTACCTTTATCCATATAGCCAGCTCCACAATTATGTTCTCCCACATACCTCTTCACCTCAAAAATTTGATTATCTTTCGAAATCGATATAGCATGGAAGCTCCACAAACAAGCATGTGTCTTGTAATTCTTGCAGCAAACAGTATACCTCCCCGGCTCAGATTTCAAAATGTGGAATGGATGACGAGATTCAAAACATACCTTTCTAACAGCATTCCTAACTTCTTTAACACCATTTAGAAAAATCTGACCAACACCAGTAATTGATCCAGGCCACATATCCGATTTTCTTTTCTTCACTGTCTCAGTTGAGCCCTCATAAAATTGTACTACTCGTTTGTCCTTTACAGTAGGAGAACATCTACTCAAAGAACTAGAAGAGGAAGACGAAGGTCCCATGTGAAAGCTTTGACAGGGAAAAGATGTTGATGAAGAACATGGAGAGTATATTTGCTCCATATATAGATCAAAACTCACATCATGAGTACCGTTAAAACCACCAACCAATGAGCGAAGCCAAAAATCACTTTCAACATACAGTTCAGTCCCATCAGAGTGCAAAAACCTGAAACGAAAGGAAAGTGGATCCAAAGAAGTCCATCGATCGCACACTTTATTCTTTAAAAAATCCATGGTACTTTCATGTGTGACACGGCAGGAAACTATGTCTCCCTTGAAACAAATGTTAACTAAACAACTTGATTCCATACCTTCCCCCCTGATAACATAAAACATAAGAGGTCACAAATAGAACAATAAAATTCTTGTCTAATAATGATTATTCTCCGTCTAAAAATAACGGAGAATAAATATTCTCCGTTCGGAACTAACTTATAATGATCATTCTCCGTCTAAAGTAAAACGGAGAATGACATTCTCCGTCTAAAACACACGGAGAATAGACATTCTCCGTCTAAATATAACGGAGAATGATTATTATATGTCTGTAACTTATGGATAATGCTCATTCTCCGTATAAAAACATACGGATAATGATCTTTCTCAGAAGTAATTGTCATTCTCCGTTAAAATATAACGGAGAATGATATTCGCACAAAATAACAAGATTAAATATCTCTCTAACATTTTCTAAGTTAATAATCTTCATAACAAATTCAAATTCAGCATAAATTTTGAGATATACGAAGCTGATGGATGAATTTCTACAGATCTGAAGTCTCACCTTGTTTTAATATCTATAAAAAGAAAAGAAGAAGATCTTCTCTCCACAATTGACCTAATCGCCGGAAACCACGAAGATGATGATGATGATGATGATGATGATCGATGATGATGAAGGATGATCGACGTTCGACTGACGAAAACCACAGTGAACTACGAACAATTTTGCGATCTCTGATAAAGATGATATCAATGGATTTCAAATTTCTCATAAAGAAGAAGAATACGAATTTTCCAATCCAAATCTGAGTTTGCGAATTCAAAATTATATATAGATGTCCAAATTTGCGCGAAGGGGTATTTTGGAACTATGATAATGGCAAATTTTGTAAATACAGAGCATCTAGAGAGAATCTTGAAATATTTAACGTGGAAAAACTTAATTCTGGGTATTTCATAAAAATAATCCAGCGGGTGGGCATTTCATAAAAGCCCACCCCGAAATTGGGCTTCTCAACAATTTCCAGTATAATCTTCTTCATTTTTTTTTACAAACCAATTAATTTAAATATTTTTCCCAATACCTTATCAATTATTGTTACTATATATTTTTTAAGCTATCAAATAGCTAAGTAAATTCAATATATGTGATTGAGTTCTATTAAATTATTTCTATTAGCTGTATTTATCAATGATTATATTTAGAATACTTAAACTAAATAATCTCAATTTATTAATTAGCCTATTCTCCTAAAGATAAATTTGACCTCTAGTATCTCTCTCTTAAATAACCTATTCCCTGTTGTTGTGCATGCAGAACACATGCCCCTCCTACTTCCCGGCCATGCTTTTCTCATCTTAACCTTCCAGTCTGACACCTAATCTTCTTCAGCCAACCTCCCCTTCTTCTCATGACCTGTTCAAAGTGAGGATAGCACTCCACTACCTCTCCTCTCATCCACACACACCCCCTTCCTATCTAACCACCTCCCGAACACCACGGACTCACACACTCTCTCTCTCTCTCATTCAATATACTCTCACAGTACACTCCTCCCGAACACTTTCCTTTCTAACAACCTCCCGAACACCACGGACTGACTCTCTCCTCTCCAAACAATCCTCTCTCTCTCTCTCTCTCTCTCTCTCTCTCTCTCAATATACTCTCACAGTACACTCCTCCAACACTTTCATTCACACCGATCAGAACTAACAGTCCCTCCGGCTCTCTGGCCTCCACCAATCTACAGCCCAGCTGCCCAGGGAACCCGACCGACCCCCCCACTCCAAGCAT